>CAUPSL010001377.1:7500-15000 GCA_963514005.1 Raja brachyura
TTTACATATATATGTGTGTGTGTTTACATATATGTGTGTGTTTACATATATGTGTGTGTTTACATATATGTGTGTGTGTGTTTACATATATGTGTGTGTTTACATATATATAAGTGTGTGTGTGTTTACATATATGTGTGTGTTTACATATATGTGTGTGTTTACATATATGTGTGTGTGTGTTTACATATATGTGTGTGTTTACATATATATAAGTGTGTGTGTGTTTACATATATGTGTGTGTTTACATATATATGTGTGCGTGTTTACATATATGTGTGTGTTTACATATATATAAGTGTGTGTGTTTACATATATATGTGTGTGTGTTTACATATATATAAGTGTGTGTGTGTTTACATATATATGTGTGTGTGTTTACATATATGTGTGTGTTTACATATATATAAGTGTGTGTGTGTTTACATATATGTGTGTGTGTGTTTACATATATATATGTGTGTGTTTACATATATGTGTGTGTTTACATATATATAAGTGTGTGTGTTTACATATATGTGTGTGTTTACATATATATAAGTGTGTGTGTGTTTACATATATATGTGTGTGTGTTTACATATATGTGTGTGTTTACATATATATATGTGTGTGTGTGTTTACATATATATAAGTGTGTGTGTTTACATATATATAAGTGTGTGTGTTTATATATTATATATGTGTGTGTTTACATATATGTGTGTGTTTACATATATGTGTGTGTTTACATATATGTGTGTGTGTGTTTACATATATGTGTGTGTGTGTTTACATATATGTGTGTGTGTGTTTACATATATATATGTGTGTGTTTACATATATGTAAGTGTGTGTGTTTATATATTATATGTGTGTGTTTATATATTATATGTGTGTGTTTACATATATGTGTGTTTACATATATGTGTGTGTTTACATATATATAAGTGTGTGTGTTTACATATATGTGTGTGTTTACATATATATAAGTGTGTGTGTGTTTACATATATATGTGTGTGTGTTTACATATATATGTGTGTGTGTTTACATATATGTGTGTGTGTGTTTACATATATATATATGTGTGTGTTTACATATATGTGTGTGTTTACATATATATAAGTGTGTGTGTGTTTACATATATATGTGTGTGTGTTTACATATATGTGTGTGTTTACATATATATAAGTGTGTGTGTGTTTACATATATATGTGTGTGTGTTTACATATATGTGTGTGTTTACATATATATAAGTGTGTGTGTGTTTACATATATATGTGTGTGTGTTTACATATATATGTGTGTGTGTTTACATATATGTGTGTGTGTGTTTACATATATATGTGTGTGTTTACATATATATAAGTGTGTGTTTATATATTATATATGTGTGTGTTTACATATATGTGTGTGTTTACATATATGTGTGTGTTTACATATATGTGTGTGTGTGTTTATATATTATATATGTGTGTGTTTACATATATGTGTGTGTTTACATATATGTGTGTGTTTACATAGATGTGTGTGTTTACATATATGTTTGTGTTTACATATATGTGTGTGTTTACATATATGTGTGTGTTTACATATATATATGTGTGTTTACATATATATGTGTGCGTGTTTACATATATGTGTGTGTTTACATATATGTGTGTGTTTACATATATATGTGTGCGTGTTTACATATATGTGTGTGTTTACATATATATAAGTGTGTGTGTTTACATATATATGTGTGTGTGTTTACATATATGTGTGTGTTTACATATATATAAGTGTGTGTGTGTTTACATATATATGTGTGTGTGTTTACATATATGTGTGTGTTTACATATATATAAGTGTGTGTGTGTTTACATATATGTGTGTGTGTGTTTACATATATATATGTGTGTGTTTACATATATGTGTGTGTTTACATATATATAAGTGTGTGTGTTTACATATATGTGTGTGTTTACATATATATAAGTGTGTGTGTGTGTGTTTACATATATATGTGTGTGTGTTTACATATATGTGTGTGTTTACATATATATATGTGTGTGTGTGTTTACATATATATAAGTGTGTGTGTTTACATATATATAAGTGTGTGTGTTTATATATTATATATGTGTGTGTTTACATATATGTGTGTGTTTACATATATGTGTGTGTTTACATATATGTGTGTGTGTGTTTACATATATGTGTGTGTGTGTTTACATATATGTGTGTGTGTGTTTACATATATATATGTGTGTGTTTACATATATGTAAGTGTGTGTGTTTATATATTATATGTGTGTGTTTACATATATGTGTGTTTACATATATGTGTGTGTTTACATATATATAAGTGTGTGTGTTTACATATATGTGTGTGTTTACATATATATAAGTGTGTGTGTGTTTACATATATATGTGTGTGTGTTTACATATATATGTGTGTGTGTTTACATATATGTGTGTGTGTGTTTACATATATATATATGTGTGTGTTTACATATATGTGTGTGTTTACATATATATAAGTGTGTGTGTGTTTACATATATATGTGTGTGTGTTTACATATATGTGTGTGTTTACATATATATAAGTGTGTGTGTGTTTACATATATATGTGTGTGTGTTTACATATATGTGTGTGTTTACATATATATATATGTGTGTGTGTTTACATATATGTGTGTGTTTACATATATATAAGTGTGTGTGTGTTTACATATATATGTGTGTGTGTTTACATATATATGTGTGTGTGTTTACATATATGTGTGTGTGTGTTTACATATATATGTGTGTGTTTACATATATATAAGTGTGTGTTTATATATTATATATGTGTGTGTTTACATATATGTGTGTGTTTACATATATGTGTGTGTTTACATATATGTGTGTGTGTGTTTATATATTATATATGTGTGTGTTTACATATATGTGTGTGTTTACATATATGTGTGTGTTTACATAGATGTTTGTGTTTACATATATGTGTGTGTTTACATATATGTGTGTGTTTACATATATATATGTGTGTTTACATATATATGTGTGCGTGTTTACATATATGTGTGTGTTTACATATATATGTGTGTGTGTTTACATATATATGTGTGTGTGTTTACATATATGTGTGTGTTTAAATATATGTGTGTGTTTACATATATATATAAGTGTGTGTGTGTTTACATATATATGTGTGTGTGTTTACATATATATGTGTGTGTGTTTACATATATGTGTGTGTGTGTTTACATATATATATGTGTGTGTTTACATATATGTGTGTGTTTACATATATATAAGTGTGTGTGTGTGTTTACACATATATATATGTGTGTGTTTACATATATGTGTGTGTTTACATATATGTGTGTGTTTACATATATATAAGTGTGTGTGTGTTTACATATATATGTGTGTGTGTTTACATATATGTGTGTGTTTACATATATATAAGTGTGTGTGTGTTTACATATATATGTGTGTGTTTACATATATATGTGTGTGTGTTTACATATATGTGTGTGTGTGTTTACATATATATATGTGTGTGTTTACATATATATAAGTGTGTGTGTTTACATATATGTGTGTGTTTACATATATGTGTGTGTTTACATATATGTGTGTGTTTACATATATGTGTGTGTTTACATATATGTGTGTGTTTACATATATATGTGTGTGTTTACATATATATGTGTGCGTGTTTACATATATGTGTGTGTTTACATATATATAAGTGTGTGTTTACATATATATGTGTGTGTGTTTACATATATGTGTGTGTTTACATATATGTGTGTGTTTACATATATATAAGTGTATGTGTGTTTACATATATATGTGTGTGTGTTTACATATATATGTGTGTGTGTTTACATATATGTGTGTGTGTGTGTTTACATATATATATGTGTGTGTTTACATATATGTGTGTGTTTACATATATATAAGCGTGTGTGTGTTTACATATATATGTGTGTGTGTTTACATAGATGTGTGTGTTTACATATATATAAGTGTGTGTGTGTTTACATATATATGTGTGTGTGTTTACATATATATGTGTGTGTGTTTACATATATGTGTGTGTGTGTTTACATATATATGTGTGTGTTTACATATATATAAGTGTGTGTTTATATATTATATATGTGTGTGTTTACATATATGTGTGTGTTTACATATATGTGTGTGTTTACATATATGTGTGTGTGTGTTTATATATTATATATGTGTGTGTTTACATATATGTGTGTGTTTACATATATGTGTGTGTTTACATAGATGTGTGTGTTTACATATATGTTTGTGTTTACATATATGTGTGTGTTTACATATATGTGTGTGTTTACATATATATATGTGTGTTTACATATATATGTGTGCGTGTTTACATATATGTGTGTGTTTACATATATATGTGTGTGTGTTTACATATATATGTGTGTGTGTTTACATATATGTGTGTGTTTAAATATATGTGTGTGTTTACATATATATATAAGTGTGTGTGTGTTTACATATATATGTGTGTGTGTTTACATATATATGTGTGTGTGTTTACATATATGTGTGTGTGTGTTTACATATATATATGTGTGTGTTTACATATATGTGTGTGTTTACATATATATAAGTGTGTGTGTGTGTTTACATATATATATATGTGTGTGTTTACATATATGTGTGTGTTTACATATATGTGTGTGTTTACATATATATAAGTGTGTGTGTGTTTACATATATATGTGTGTGTGTTTACATATATGTGTGTGTTTACATATATATAAGTGTGTGTGTGTTTACATATATATGTGTGTGTTTACATATATATGTGTGTGTGTTTACATATATGTGTGTGTGTGTTTACATATATATATGTGTGTGTTTACATATATATAAGTGTGTGTGTTTACATATATGTGTGTGTTTACATATATGTGTGTGTTTACATATATGTGTGTGTTTACATATATGTGTGTGTTTACATATATGTGTGTGTTTACATATATGTGTGTGTTTACATATATATGTGTGTGTTTACATATATATGTGTGCGTGTTTACATATATGTGTGTGTTTACATATATATAAGTGTGTGTTTACATATATATGTGTGTGTGTTTACATATATGTGTGTGTTTACATATATGTGTGTGTTTACATATATATAAGTGTATGTGTGTTTACATATATATGTGTGTGTGTTTACATATATATGTGTGTGTGTTTACATATATGTGTGTGTGTGTGTTTACATATATATATGTGTGTGTTTACATATATGTGTGTGTTTACATATATATAAGCGTGTGTGTGTTTACATATATATGTGTGTGTGTTTACATAGATGTGTGTGTTTACATATATATAAGTGTGTGTGTGTTTACATATATATGTGTGTGTGTTTACATATATGTGTGTGTTTACATATATATAAGTGTGTGTGTGTGTTTACATATATATGTGTGTGTGTTTACATATATATGTGTGTGTTTACATATATATGTGTGTGTGTGTTTACATATATATATATGTGTGTGTGTTTACATATATATAAGTGTGTGTGTTTATATATTATATATGTCTGTGTTTACATATATGTGTGTGTTTACATATATGTGTGTGTTTACATATATGTGTGTGTGTGTTTACATATATGTGTGTGTTTACATATATATAAGTGTGTGTGTGTTTACATATATGTGTGTGTGTGTTTACATATATATATGTGTGTGTTTACATATATGTGTGTGTTTACATATATATAAGTGTGTGTGTGTTTACATATATATATGTGTGTGTTTACATATATGTGTGTGTTTACATATATGTGTGTGTTTACATATATATAAGTGTGTGTGTGTTTACATATATATGTGTGTGTGTTTACATATATGTGTGTGTTTACATATATATAAGTGTGTGTGTTTACATATATATGTGTGTGTGTTTACATATATGTGTGTGTTTACATATATATAAGTGTGTGTGTGTTTACATATATATGTGTGTGTGTTTACATATATATGCGTGTGTGTTTACATATATGTGTGTGTGTGTTTACATATATATATGTGTGTGTTTACATATATGTGTGTGTTTACATATATATAAGTGTGTGTGTTTACATATATGTGTGTGTTTACATATATATAAGTGTGTGTGTTTACATATATATGTGTGTGTGTTTACATATATGTGTGTGTTTACATATATATATGTGTGTGTGTTTACATATATATAAGTGTGTGTGTTTACATATATATAAGTGTGTGTGTTTATATATTATATATGTGTGTGTTTACATATATGTGTGTGTTTACATATATATAAGTGTGTGTGTGTTTACATATATATGTGTGTGTGTTTACATATATATGTGTGTGTGTTTACATATATATGTGTGTGTTTACATATATGTGTGTGTTTACATATATATAAGTGTGTGTGTGTTTACATATATATATGTGTGTGTTTACATATATGTGTGTGTTTACATATATGTGTGTGTTTACATATATATAAGTGTGTGTGTTTACATATATATGTGTGTGTGTTTACATATATGTGTGTGTTTACATATATATAAGTGTGTGTGTGTTTACATATATATGTGTGTGTGTTTACATATATGTGTGTGTTTACATATATATGTGTGTGTGTTTACATATATGTGTGTGTGTGTTTACATATATATGTGTGTGTTTACATATATATAAGTGTGTGTGTTTATATATTATATATGTGTGTGTGTTTACATATATGTGTGTGTTTACATATATGTGTGTGTTTACATAGATGTGTGTGTTTACATATATGTTTGTGTTTACATATATGTGTGTGTTTACATATATGTGTGTGTTTACATATATATGTGTTTGTGTTTACATATATGTGTGTGTTTACATATATAGAAGTGTGTGTGTGTTTACATATATATGTGTGTGTGTTTACATATATATGTGTGTGTGTTTACATATATGTGTGTGTGTGTTTACATATATATATGTGTGTGTGTTTACATATATGTGTGTGTTTACATATATGTGTGTGTTTACATATATATAAGTGTGTGTGTGTTTACATATATATATGTGTGTGTGTTTACATATATGTGTGTGTTTACATATATGTGTGTGTTTACATATATATAAGTGTGTGTGTGTTTACATATATATGTGTGTGTGTTTACATATATGTGTGTGTGTGTTTACATATATGTGTGTGTGTGTTTACATATATATATGTGTGTGTTTACATATATATAAGTGTGTGTGTTTATATATTATATGTGTGTGTTTACATATATGTGTGTTTACATATATGTGTGTGTTTACATGTATGTGTGTGTTTACATATATGTGTGTGTTTACATATATGTGTGTGTTTACATATATGTGTGTGTTTACATATATATATGTGTGTGTTTACATATATATGTGTGTGTGTTTACATATATATGTGTGTGTTTACATATATATATGTGTGTGTGTTTACATATATATAAGT
>CAUPSL010001377.1:20000-24810 GCA_963514005.1 Raja brachyura
AGCCCTCCCTCAGAGGACGTCAACAAAGGCTTGGGAGTAGAGATGAGTTTTAAGTCTAGACTTAAAGGAGTCGATGGAGGGGGCAGTTCTGATGGGGAGGGGGATGCTGTTCCACAGTCTACGGGCTACAACCGCAAAGGCACGGACGGTCGCCCCTGAGCTTATGCCTACATTCAGCAACCCCAAGTCGGCCGAACTGAGGGACCTGGAGGTAGTGTAGTGGGTGAGAAGACCTTTAATGTAGGTGGGGGCAAGCCCGTTGAGGGCTTTGTAGACAAAGAGGAGGGTCTTGAAATTTATTCGGAACCGCACAGGGAGCCAGCGGAGAGAGACCAGGATCGGGGTGATGCGGTCCCTTTTTCGGGTGCCCGTCAGGAGTCTCGCTGCGGCGTTTTGGACCAGTTGCAGGCGGGACAGGGATGATTGGCTGATGCCAGTGCAAAGGGAGTTGCAGTAATCTAGGCGGGTGGAGATTAATGTGTGGATGATCTTTTCGAGGTCGTCAAACTGGAGGAATTGTTTTATTTTAGCTATCGTCTAGGTATGTTACAAAACTTACCTTGAGCAGCGCTGCAGTTCTGCCGCTCCCCGTGTGCGTGACTTTGGCGCCTTTCAGAGGGGGGGCGGGCTTAAAGTGCCGTTTTTCTTCAGACTGGGCAAATCGATCAATGTCGGGCGATTTCGTTGCGGAAGAAAAATCGCTCCGACATTTCATTCATGAAGGTATTTTTAAATTACGCTAGATTATTTATTAACTAGAGGAATTTAAAAATCACCTTCAAAAGCCGTGAGCGCCGACAACGGGAAGGATTTTGCGTAGGGGAGAAAAAAAGGGACACAGTTTATTTTTATATTAAAAGTTGGTTTTTATGAAGGCTTTAATCACATTTTCATGTTGCGAAATGGGGTCCAAAAAAAATGTATGAACCGGCTGTATTTTTAATACTGACTTCACAGCAAACCGCAACGTTCCAATCCACCGCATTCCACTAAAACCCACTCGCTGGTTGATTTAAATGGCCATTAATTTACAGGCATAAAACACTAAATTCCTTCCATTTGGCCCAGAAATTCATGAAAATGAGATTTAAAAATGATGTTATATTGTGGATTATTGTGTGAATGTTATTTGGACACTTAGGCAATTTAAAAAAAGTTTATCTTTTCTTAAGAAATGGATAGATGTTTAGATCTACTCATTGAATTTTGTAATTAGCTACAATTAGATACCTAACTAATTATATGCTTTAATTTCAGGTCATCCAAGTAAGATTGTTTAATATTTGTTTCAGAATGCTTCAATCTATAATAACTGGAAATTTCATTGAGCTCTCTTAATTTTTAAGAAAGTTATGGGCTTTTAACTGATCCAGATCACAGCTTTTGAGTTAAGTCAATTGAAAGGCAATGGGGAACAAGATGCTAATTTCCGAGTATGAAAATGGTCATAACTTTCTTAATACTGAAGATATGAAAGTGAATTAGGTGTCAAATTAAACTTCTTTTTATGCTTTATCTGATGGGATAAATTCATTGCAGACTTGATTTTTAAAATCTCAAAATTTTAGTAACATTGCTACCTGACCCGCCGATTTACTCCAGCGTTTTGTGTCTACCTTTCAGATAAGAATCTTCCTTCCTGTTCTTGCCACCAAAGTGTTTTAACCTCACATTTATCCACGTTATACTGCATCTGCCCACTCACCCAACCTGTCCAAGTCACCCTGCATCCTCGAAGATGAGATGGAATAATGTCAACATGCCCTTGTCTTAAAGTGCCCTCCATAATGTTTGGGACAAGGACCCGTCATTTATTTATTTGCCTCTGTACGCCACAATTCGAGATTTGTAATAGAAAAAAAATGACATTTGGTTAAAGTGCACATTGTCAGATTTTAATGACGGCCATTCCTTTACAACATGAAGTGGTCAAGATCAGACATTTAGTAATATAAACGAGACTGACTTTGGTGCCTTCCCTCACAGCGGGAAATTTTGATCCTGCTGTGAGGGGGATATGTTGTATGTTGAATTTCTACCTATTCTGCGTTGCGTTCTTTTTCATTTCACCGTGCCAATTGGCACACGTGACAAATAAAATCTATCTGTATCCGTATTGCATTTATCAATCTTAAGTTCATATATATATTACATTTATCAATTTGAAATTCACATATATATTACATTTATAGATAATAGACAACAGGTGCAGGAGGAGGCCATTCGGCCATTCGCCCCTTCGAGCCAGCACCATTCGCCATCCAATGTCACCATGGCTGATCATCAGATTCAGATTCAGATTCAATTTTAATTGTCGTTGTCAGTGTACAGCACAGAGACAACGAAATGCATTTAGCATCTCCCTGGAAGAGCGACACAGCAAATGATTTGAATAAATAACAATAAGTGTCCGGGGGGGGGGGGGGGGGGAGGGGGTGATTGGCAGTCACCGAGGTACGTTGTTGCCTGTCTCTGGTAGTGCGGGTCTGGGGAGCTTCAATACTCAATGTGTCTCCACATTGCATGTAACATAGGCTCATCCATATCACAATTTCCTGCTGCTGAATTGTCATTTGTTAAAACAAATTTTAGTGAGTAACGACCAGGTCTTTATTTTGTATTTCATTAATTTAATAAGGCAACTGTTACTGTAGTGTGATTGTGTATAGGTAACATAGCTGTTGGGTTTTTTAATACAGTTGGTTTGAGTGAAAATGTTTCAAGAATGAACTGTAACTGTATCCCCAATCAGTTCCCCGTTCCTGCCTTCTCCCCATATCCCCTGACTCCGCTATCTTTAAGAGAACTATCTAGCTCTCTCTTGAAAGCATCCAGAGAAGCATCAATTTTAAGTTCATATATAATACATTTACCAATCTTGTTCATATATATATTACGTTTATCAATTTTAAGTTTATGTATATTATATTTATCAATTTTAAGTTCATATATATTAATTTATGAATTTTAAGTTCATGTATATACTACATTTATAGACAATAGGTGCAGGAGGAGGCCATTCGGCCCTTTGAGCCAGCACCGCCATTCAATGTGATCACGGCTGATCATCCCCAATCAGTAGCCCGTTCCTGCCTTCTCCCCATATCCCCTGACTCCGCTATCTTTAATTTTAAGTATATATATAAATTACATTTATAGACAATAGACAATAGGTGCAGGAGAAGGCCATTCGGCCCATCGAGCCAGCACCGCCATTCAATGTGATCATGGCTGATCATCCCCAATCAGTACCCCGTTCCTGCCTTCTCCCCATATCCCCTGACTCCGCTATTTTTAACAGCCCTCTCTAGCTCAGATGAAAGCATCCAGAGAACCATAAATTTTAAGTTCATATATATAATCATATATGTAAGAGAGAGTACAGAGGAGATTTACTAGAATGTTGCCTGGGTTCCAGCAACTAAGTTACAGAGAAAGGTTGAACAAGTTGGGTCTTTATTCTTTGGAGCGCAGAAGGTTAAGGGGGGACTTGATTGAGGTCTTTAAAATGATGAAAGGGATAGACAGAGTTGACGTGGATAAGCTTTTCCCATTGAGGGTAGGAAAGATTCAAACAAGAGGGCATGACATGAGAATTAAGGGACAGAAGTTTAGGGGTAACATGAGGGGGAACTTCTTTACTCAGAGAGTGGTGGCTGTGTGGAATGATCTTCCTGCAGAAGTGGTGGAGGCAGGATCGATTTTAACATTTAAAAGTAAAGTGGATAGGTATATGGACGGGAAGGGAATGGAGGGGTATGGTCTGAGTGCAGGTAGATGGGACTAGGGGAAAATAAATGGTCGGCACGGACTGGAAGGCCGAAGGGCCTGTTTCCGTGCTGTAATTGTTATATGGTTATATGATGGAGCGAAGGGCCTGTTTCCGTGCTGTAATTGTTATATGGTTATACATTTATCAATCTTGTTCATATATATATTATGTTTATCAATTTTACGTTCATATATATATATTAATTTATTATTTTTAAGCATGTGTATATTACATTTATCAATTTTAAGTTTATATACATTACATTTATTAGTTTAAATATATATTATATTTATTAATTTTAAGTCCATATATATTACATTTATAGACAACAGGTGCAGGAGGAGGCCATTCGGCCCTTCGAGCCAGCACCGCCATTCAATGTGATCATGGCTGATCATCCCCAATCAGTACCCCGTTCCTGCCTTCTCTCCATATCCCCTGACTCTGCTATCTTTAATTTTAAGTATATATATATATTACATTTATAGTCCAATAGACAATATGTGCAGGAGGAGGCCATTCGGCCCTTCAAGCTAGCACCGCCATTCAATGTGATCATGGCTGATCATCCCCAATCAGTACCCCGTTCCTGCCTTCTCCCCATATCCCCTGACTCCGCTGTCTTTAATTTAAAGTATATATATATATTACATTTATAGACAATAGACAATAGGTGCAGGAGGAGGCCATTCGGCCCTTTGAGCCAGCACCGCCATTCATCGTGATCATGGCTGATCATCCCCAATCAGTAACCCGTTCCTGCCTTCTCTCCATATCCCTGACTCTGCTATCTTTAATTTTAAGTATATATATATATATTACATTAATAGTCAATAGACAATAGACAATATGTGCAGGAGGAGGCCATTCGGCCCTTCAAGCTAGCACCGCCATTCAATGTGATCACGGCTGATCATCCCCAATCAGTACCCCGTTCCTGCCTTCTCCCCATATCCCCTGACTCCGCTATCTTTAAGAGCCCTATCTAGCTCTCTCTTGAACGCATCCAGAGAAGCATCAAGTTTAAGTTCATATATA
>CAUPSL010001378.1:0-64863 GCA_963514005.1 Raja brachyura
ACAGAGAGAGACAGAGCGTAGGCTTGTTTTGTCTGGAACACATGTCGTTGAGTGGAGACTGGGACAGAATATTAATCAGAATCTCCCCCCCCCATATTGCAAATGTCCAGTATTAGTCGAGAGGTGGAGAGGGAGAGAGAGAGAGAGAGAGAGAGAGAGAGAGAGAGAGAGAGAGAGAGAGAGAGAGAGAGCTACGAGAGTGGGGAATGTCTAAAGGGGACTTGCGGGGGGAATGTGTGGAGGTCTAGGGGTACAGGTACATGGTCCCTTGAAGGTCGAGTCGCAGCTAGATAAGGTGGTCAACAAGGCCTTTGGCACTTTAGCATTGGGTCTTTAAGTTGGGAGGTTACGTTGCAGTTGTACAAGACGTCGGTGAGGCCGCTTTTAGAGTATTGCGTTCAGTTCTGGGCCCCGTGTTACAGGGAAGATGTCGTCGAGCTGGAAAGGGCACGGAGAAGATTTACGAGGATGTTGCCGGGACTCGAGGGGCCTGAGCTACAGGAGGAGGTTGGGGCAGGGCTGGGACTCTATCCCTTGGAGCGCAGGAGGATGAGGGGCGATCTTATAGAGGTGTACAAAATCACCAGGGGAATAGATCGGGCAGAGTCTCGTGCCCAGAGTAGGGGAATCGAGGACCAGAGGACACGGGTTTAAGGTGAGAGACGCGGGGACGGGAAAAATCTGAATAGGAATCTGAAGGGAATAGATTCCCTTCAAGTGTATCTTGCCCAGAGTAGGGGAATCGAGGACCAGAGGACACGGGGTGGAATATTGGATAAGTAAGTATGCAGATGATACTAAGATAAGGGGTGCTGTGGATAATGAAGTAGATTTTCAAAGTCTACAGAGAGATTTGGGCCATTTGAAAGAGTGGGCTGAAAGATGGCAGATGGAGTTTAATGCTGATAAGTGTGAGATGCTACATCTTGGCAGGACAAATCAAAATAGGACGTACATGGTAAATGGTGGGGATTTGAGGAATGCTGTGGAACAGAGGGATCTAGGAATAACTGTGCATAGTTCCCTGAAGGTGGAATCGCCTGTAGATAGGGTGGTGAAGAAAGCTTTTGGTATGCTGGCCTTTATAAATAAGAGCAGAGGAATAGACCAGGTAGACAGACGCACAGAGTCTCTTTCCCAGAGTAGGGGAATCGAGGACCAGAGGACACGGGTTTAAGGTGAGAGACGCGGGGAACATCTGAGTAGGAACATGAGGGGAATAGATCAGGTAGAGTCTCTTGGCCAGAGTTGGGGAATCGAGGACCAGAGGACACGGGTTTAAGGTGAGAGACGCGGGGGCGGGGAAAATCTGAATAGGAACCTGAGGGGAATAGATCGGGTAGAGTATCTTTCCCAGAGTAGGGGAATCGAGGAACAGAGGACACGGGTTTAAGGTGAGAGACGCGGGGACTGGGAAAATTGAATAGGAACATGAGGGGAATAGATCGGGTAGAGTCTCTTGGCCAGAGTAGGGGAATCGAGGACCAGAGGACACGGGTTTAAGGTGAGAGACGCGGGGGCGGGGAAAATTGAATAGGAAGCTGAGGGGAATAGATGGGGTAGAGTCTCTTTCCCAGAGTAGGGGAATCGAGGAACAGAGGACACGGGTTTAAGGTGAGAGACGCGGGGACTGGGAAAATTGAATAGGAACATGAGGGGAATAGATCGGGTAGAGTCTCTTGGCCAGAGTAGGGGAATCGAGGACCAGAGGACACGGGTTTAAGGTGAGAGACGCGGGGGCGGGGAAAATCTGAATAGGAACATGAGGGGAATAGATGGGGTAGAGTCTCTTGGCCAGAGTAGGGGAATCGAGGAACAGAGGACACGGGTTTAAGGTGAGAGAGGCGGGGGCGGGGAAAATCTGAATAGGAACATGAGGGGTATAGATCGGGTAGAGTCCCTTGGCCAGAGTAGGGGAATCGAGGAACAGAGGACACGGGTTTAAGGTGAGAGACGCGGGGACTGGGAAAATTGAATAGGAACATGAGGGGTATAGATCGGGTAGAGTCTCTTGGCCAGAGTAGGGGAATCGAGGACCAGAGGACACGGGTTTAAGGTGAGAGACGCGGGGGCGGGGAAAATCTGAATAGGAACATGAGGGGAATAGATCGGGTAGAGTCCCTTGGCCAGAGTAGGGGAATCGAGGACCAGAGGACACGGGCTTAAGGTGAGAGACGCGGGGGCGGGGAAAATTGAATAGGAACATGAGGGGAATAGATCGGGTAGAGTCTCTTGGCCAGAGTAGGGGAATCGAGGACCAGAGGACACGGGCTTAAGGTGAGAGACGCGGGGATCGGGGAAAATCTGAATAGGAACCTGAGGGGCACCTTTTCCACACAGCGGGTGGTGGGTGTAAGGAACGAGCTGCCGGAGGCAGGGACTAGAGGTTCAGCAGAATTAGGCCATTCGGCCCATCGAGTTTACTCCGCCATTCAATCATGGCTGATCATTCTCTCCCTCCTAACCACATGCTCCTGCCTTCTCCCCAAATCCCCCGAAGACCAGACGTCACAGCCTCAGAATTAAAGGACGTTCCTTTAGAAACATAGAAATTGGGTGCACGAGTAGGCCATTCGGCCCTTCGAGCCTGCACCGCCATTCAATATGATCACTGCTGATCATCCAACTCAGTATCCCGTACCTGCCTTCTCTACATACCCTCTGATCCCCTTTAGCCACAAGAGCCACATCTAACTCCCTCTTAAATATAGCCAATGAACTGGCCTCAAGTACCCTCTGTGGCAGAGAGTTCCAGAGACCCACCACTCTCTGTGTGAAAAAATGTTCTTCTCATCTCGGTCTTAAAGGATTTCCCCCTTATCCTTAAGTTGTGACCCCTTGTCCTGGACCTCCCCAACATCGGGAACAATCTTCCTGCATCCAGCCTGTCCAATCCCTTAAGAATTTTGTAAGTTTCTATAAGATCGCCTCTCAATCTCCTGAATTCTAGAGAGTATAAACCGAGTCTGTGCAGTCTGTGTTCATAAGACAGTCCTGACATCCCAGGAATCAGTCTGGTGAACCTTCGCTGCTCTCCCTCTATGGCAATAATGTCCTTCCTCAGATTTGGAGACCAGAACTGTACGCAATACTCCAGGTGTGGTCTCAGCAAGACCCTGTACAACTGCAGTAGAAACTCCCTGCTCCTATACTCAGATCCTCTTGTTATGAAGGCCAACAGGCCAAAACTGCAGGCATTACTCCAGGTGTGGTCTCATCAGGGCCCTGTACAACGGCAGAATGACCTCTTTGCTCCTAGACTCAACTCATCTTGTTATGAAGGCCAACAGGCCAAAACTGTACGCAATACTCCAGGTGTGGTCTCACCAAGACCCTGTACAACTGCAGTAGAACCTCCCTGCTCCTATACTCAAATCCTTTTGCTATGAAAGCTAACATACCATTTGCTATCTTCACTGGCTGCTGCACCTATTTTCAATGACTGGTGTACCATGACACCCAGGTCTCGCTGCATCTCCCCTTTTCCAAATCGGACTCCATTTAGATAATAGTCTGCTTTTCCTATTTTTGCCACCAAAGTGGATAACCTCACATTTATCCACATTATACTGCATCTGCAAAACATTTGCCCACTCACCCAGCCTATTGCAGTCTCCTAGCATCCTCCTCACAGCTAACACTGCCCCCCAGCTTAGTGTCATCCGCAAACTTGGAGATATTGCCTTCAATTCCCTCATCCAGATCATTAATGTTTAGGAAGGAGATGAGGAGGAATTCCTTTAAGCAGAGGGTGGTGAATCTGTGGGATTATGTGGAGAGGACGTTTCTACTAGTGGGAGAGTCTCGGACCAGAGGGCACAGCCTCAGAATTAAAGGACGTTCCTTTAGGAAGGAGATGAGGAATTCCTTTAACCAGAGGGTGGTGAATCTGTGGGATTATGTGGGGAGGGTGTTTCCACTAGTGGGAGAGTCTCGGACCTGAGGGCACAGCCTCAGAATTAAAGGACGTTCCCTTAGGAAGGAGATGAGGAGGAATTTCTTTAGCCAGACGGTGGTGAATCTGTGGGATTCGATGCCACAGACGTTGGTGGAGGCCACAAGTCAGTGGATATATTGAACGCAGAGATAGATAGATTGTTGATTCGTGCGGGTGTCAGGGGTTATGGGGAGAAGGCAGGAGAATGGGGTTAGGTGGGAGATATAGATCAGCCGGGATTGAAAGATGGGGTAGACTCGATGGGCCGAATGGCCTAATTCTGCTCCTATCACTTTTGAACGTGACTTTAAATCTGAAAGAACAAGAGGATTTGAATATAGGAGCAGGGAGGTCCTTCTGCAGTTGTACAGGGCCCTGGTGAGACCACGCCTAGAGTATTGTGTGCAGTTTTGGCCTGTTGGCCTTCATAACAAGAGGAGTTGAGTCTAGGAGCAAATAGGTCCTTCTACAGATGTACAGGGCCCTGGTGAGACCACACCTGGAGTATTGTGTGCAGTTTTGGCCTGTTGGCCTTCATAACAAGAGGAGTTGAGTCTAGGAGCAAAGAGGTCCTTCTGCAGTTGTACAGGGCCCTGGTGAGACCACACCTGGAGTATTGTGTGCAGTTTTGGCCCGTTGGCCTTCATAACAAGAGGAGTTGAGCCTAGGAGCGAAGTGGTCCTTCCACAGATGTACAGGGCCCTAATGAGACCACACCTGGAGTATTGTGTGCATTTTTCCCTGTTGGCCTTCATAACAAGAGGGGTTGAGTATGGGAGCAAAGAGGTCATTCTGCAGTTGTACAGGGCCCTAATGAGACCACACCTGGAGTATTGTGTGCAGTTTTTCCCTGTTGGCCTTCATAACAAGAGGAGTTGAGTGTGGGAGCAAAGAGGTCCTTCTGCAGTTGTACAGGTCCCCAATGAGACCACACCTGGAGCATTGTGTGCAGTTTTGTTCCCCTAATTTGAGGAAGGACATTCTTGTTATTGAGGGAGCCCAGCGTAGGTTTACAGGGTTAATTCCCGGGATGGCGGGACTCTCATTTGCTGAGAGAATGGAGCGGCTGGGCTTGTGCACTCTGGAGTTGAGAAGGAGGGGAGGGTATCTTATTGAAATATATATGATCATTAAGGGATTGGACACGCTGGAGGCAGGAAACATGTTTCCGATGTTGGGGGGTCCGGAACCAGGGGGCACACACAGTTTAAAAATAAGGGTTCGGCCATTTAGAATTCAGATGTGGAGAAACGTTTCCACCCAGAGAGTTCTGAATCTGTGGCCATTTGGGACGGAGATGAGGAGAAACCTTTCCACCCAGAGAGTAGTGGATCTGTGGCCATTAAGGACCGAGATGAGGAGAAACTTTTTCACCCAAAGAGTTGTGAATCTGTGGCCATTTGGGACTGAGATGAGAAGAAACTTGTCCATCCAGAGAGTTGTGAATTTGTGGCCATTTGGAACTGAGATGAGGATAAACTTTTCCACCCAAAGAGTTGTGAATCTGTGGGATTCTGTGCCACAGATGGCAGTGGAGGCCAATTCACTGGATGTTTTCAAGACAGAGTTAGATTCAGCTCTTAGGGCTAGCGAGTCTTTCTTCATTTGGAAATCCTGCCATCCCAGGTAACAGGATGAGAGGGGATCTCATTGAAACATATAAGATTGTTAAGGGTTTGGACAATCCAGAGGCAGGAAACATGTTCCCGATGTGGGGGGAGTCCAGAACCAGGGGCCACAGTTTCATAATAAGGAGCAAGCCATTTAGAACGGAATCGAGGAAACACTTTTCCACCCAGAGACTTGTGAGTCTGTGGAATTCACTGCCTCAGAGGGCGGTGGAGGCCGGTTCTCTGGATACTTTCAAGAGAGAGCTAGGTAGGGCTCTTAAAGATAGCGGAGTCAGGGGATACAGGGAGAAGGCAGGAACGGGGTACTGATTGGGGATGATCAGCCATGATCACATTGAATGGCGGTGCTCGCCCGAAGGGCAGAATGGCCTCCTCCTGCACCTGTTGTCCACTTTTACGGCAGAGATAGATAGAGTGTTAATTAGTGCGGGTGTCAGGGAAAAGGCGGGAGAACAGGGTTAGGAGGGGAGATAGAACTGTCATGTCGGATTGGGTGAGTGGACTAGATGGGCCGAATGGCCTAACCATGCTGCTAGAACGGATGAACGCATGAATGAAGCGATGTATAAAACAGCAGATACAGACAGAAGGATTGAAACGGTGAATATAAAAAAGACAAGATAGATTTAGACAAAGACATTCACACTCAAATGATTTTAAAATACAGAGAGAATAAGAGGCTGGAGAATAAATGTGATTTTTACAGATAAATGCTTCCAAGGTGCAGAAATACAGAAAGAGATTCCCAACAGATACAAAAGAGACCTTCATAGCGACTTTCAACCTGAGATTAGGCCAAGACAGACAGATAAATATAGAGATAAAATTAAGATTTCGGTGTCGAGAAGTCGATGAAATTCTTGAATAGAAAGAGGCAGATCGAAAAAACAGATTGATAGCAGGAAGCAGCAGACTCACGAGAGGAATAGACAATAGATAATAGACAACAGGTGCAGGAGGAGTCCATTCTGCCCTTCGAGCCAGCACCGCCATTCAATGTGATCACGGCTGATCAACCCCAATCAGTACCCCGTTCCTGCCTTCACCCCATATCCCCTGACTCCGCTATCTTTAAGAGCCCTATCTAGCACTCTCGTGAAAATATCCAGAGAACCAGCCTCCACCGCCCTCTGAGGCAGAGAATTCCACAGACTCACCACTCTCTGTGAGAAAAAGTGTTCAATCCGTGTCTCCGTTCTAAATGGTAACAGATTCACAACTCTCTGGGTGGAAAAGTTTCGCCTCATCTCAGTCCCAAATGGCCACAGATTCACAACTCTCTGGGTGGAAAAGTTTCTCCTCATCTCCGTCCCAAATGGCCACAGATTCACAACTCTCTGGGTGGAAAAGTTTCGCCTCATCTCAGTCCCGAATGGCCACAGATTCACAACTCTTTTGGTGGAAAAGTTTCTCCTCATCTCAGTCCCGAATGGCCACAGGTTCACAACTCTTTTGGTGGAAACGTTTCTCCTCATCTCAGTCCCGAATGGCCACAGATTCACAACTCTCTGGGTGGAAAAGTTTCGCCTCATCTCAGTCCCAAATGGCCACAGATTCACAACTCTCTGGGTGGAAAAGTTTCTCCTCATCACAGTCCCAAATGGCCAACTCCTTATTCTTAAACTGTGTGTGGCCCCTGGTTCTGGACTCCCCCAACATCAGGAACATGTTTCCTGCCTCTAGCGTGTCCAAACCCTTAATAATCTTTGATGTTTCAATGAGATATCCTCTCATCATTCTAAACTCCAGAATATACAAGCCCAGCCGCTCCATTCTCTCAGCATATGACAATCCTGCCATCCCGGGAATTAACCTGGTGAACCTACGCTGCACTCCCTCAGTAGCAAGAATGTCCTTCCTCAAATATGGAGACCAAAACTGCACACAATACTCCAGGTGTGGTCTCACCAGGGCCCTGTACAACTGCAGAAGGACCTCTTTGCTCCTATATGCAAATCCTCTTGTTATGAAGGCCAACATGCCATTGGCTTTCTTCACTGCCTGCTGCACCTGCATGTTTACTATCAAGGACTGATAAACAAGGACCCCCAGATCCCGTTGTACTCCCCCTTTTCCCATCTTGACACCATTTAGATAGTAATCTGCCTGCCTGTTCTTGCCACCAAAATGTATAACCTCACATTTATCCACATTAAACTGCATCTGCCATGCATCTGCCCACTCACCCAACCAGTCCAAGTCACCTTGCATTCTGATAGCATCCTCCTCACAGTTCACACTGCCACCCAGCTTTGTGTCATCTGAAAATTTGCTCATTGCAAATTGAGATTAGGTTGCGAGGAATAGATCGGGTAGAGGCACAGAGTAGGGGAATCAAGGACCAGAGGACATGGGTTCAGGATGACAGACGCGGGGGTGGGGAAAAATTGACTGGGACTCTGAGTGGCAACAGTGGGTGTATGGAACGAGCTGACAGAGGAGGTAGTTGAGGCAGGGACTATAACGCCACTTGGACAGGTACATGGATAAGTGAGGTTTGGAGGGATATGGGTCAAACGCGGGGAGCAGGTGGGACTAGTGTAGATGGGGCATATTGGTGGGGTGGGACTAGTGTAGATGGGGCATGTTGGTCGGGGTGGGACTAGTGTAGATGGGACATGTTGGTGGGGTGGGACTAGTGTAGATGGGGCATGTTGGTCGGGGTGGGACTAGTGTAGATGGGGCATGTTGGTTGGGGTGGGACTAGTGTAGATGGGGCATGTTGGTCGGGGTGGGACTAGTGTAGATGGGGCATGTTGGTCGCGGTGGGACTGGTGTAGATGGGGCATGTTGGTCGGGGTGGGACTAGTGTAGACGGGGCATGTTGGTCGGGGTGGGACTAATGTAGATGGGGCATGTTGGTCGGGGTGTGACTAATGTAGATGGGGCATGTTGGTCGGGGTGGGACTAGTGTAGATGGGGCATGTTGGTCGGGGTGGGACTAATGTAGATGGGGCATGTTGGTCGGGGTGGGACTAGTGTAGATGGGGCATGTTGGTCGGGGTGGGACTAATGTAGATGGGGCATGTTGGTCGGGGTGCGACTAGTGTAGATGGGGCATGTTGGTCGGGGTGGGACTAGTGTAGATGGGGCATGTGGGTCGGGGTGGGACTAGTGTAGATGGGGCATGTTGGTCGGGGTGGGACTAGTGTAGATGGGGCATGTTGGTCGGGGTGGGACTAGTGTAGATGGGGCATGTTGGTCGGGGTGGGACTAGTGTAGATGGGGCATGTTGGTCGGGGTGGGCCATTCGTCCCTTCGAGCCAGCGCCGCCATTCAATGCGATCATGGCTGATCATCCCGAATCAGTACCCCGTTCCTGCCTTCTCCCCATATGCCCTCACTCCGCTATCTTTGAGAGCCCTGTTTGTAGATTAATCGGCCTCTGTTAAATTGTTCCAAATGTGCGTAGGATAGTGCTGGTGTACGGGGTGATCGCTGGTCGTCGCTCTCTCTCTGTCTGTCTGTCTGTCTCTCCAAGTCTCTCTGTCTCTTTCTCTCCCACTCTCGTCTGTCTCTTTTTCGTCTCTCTCACTATCTCTCTCTCCCTATGTCCCTCTTCTGTTTCTCTCTCCCCCCCCTCTCTCGCTCCGTCTCTCTCTGCCTCCTCTATCTGTGCCTGTCCCTCTCTCTGTGCCTCTCTCACTATCACTCCATCTCTTTCTATCTCTCTCTCTCTCTGCCCGTCTCTGTCTCTCTCACTGTATCCCTCTCCCACCCTCTCTCTCTCTCTGTCTTCCTCTCCCTGTCTCCCTCTCTATCTCTGTCTCTCTCTCTGCTTCTCCTTGTCTCATTGGTTGTCTCGCTCTCTCTCGGTCTCTGTCTCTCATTATAAATCTCTCCATCTCTCTCTCTTTGTGTCTCCTCTGTGTGTGTGTCTCCCTCGGTCTCTCTCCCTCTCACTATATATTTCTCCATCTCTCTATCCATGTGCCTCTCTCTCTCTCTCTCTCTCTCTCTCTCTCTCTCTCTCTTTTTTTTTTTTTTTTTTTTTCATTTCAAAAACTTTATTCAACACAAATCATAAAATACAACACATCAAAACACAATCAAAAATCACACTATAATGAACAGATCATTGTAGTACAGCAGTACATTCATTTATAATCGCCTCAACCCCACGCGGCGACCAGCGCTGACGGAAGGCCTCCAGAGTCCCCGTGAACACCGCGTGTTCCCTCTCCAGGGACACACGTGCACGGACGTAGGCCCGAAAGAGGGGCAGGCAGCCGACTCTCGCCAGACCGTCGACCGCCCGCTGCCTGGACCCACGAATGGCCATCTTGGCCAGGCCAAGGAGCAAACCGACAGGTAAGTCCCCCCCCCACACTCGGCTCTCCCCACTCCCCGCCTTGTGTCCAAACACCAGGATTGTGGGGCTAAAATGCAGCCAGAACTTGAGGAACAACCCCTTCAGATATTGGTACAGGGGCAGTAACCTCACACACTCCACATACACATGGAATACGGTCTCCTCCTCTCCGCAGAAAATACATGCGGCAGACGAGCCCGTGAACCGACTCAAAAGTTTATTACAAACCACCGCTCCATGCAGCACTCTCCACCCCAGGTCCCCAATATAAAGGGGTACAACTCCCTTATAGAAGGACCCCCACTGGGGCCCCCCGCCGCCTTCGGATGGTAACACCGTCCTCCATGGTGAGTCAGGACGGGAGACGAAGGCACGGTGGTTCAGAATGTGCAGGAGCATCCTGTACAGTGCGCGTCTCCTTGCATCACAAAATGGCATGCTGGTCATCTCAGAAAGGCAGCTCAGATTATGCGGAGCCGGAGGCCGAGAAATATCCCGAAGCCTAGGCCCGATGAGCAGATCTGACGGAGCAGGGGTAAGCTCTATCTGAACCACTCTAGGCTCGCGCCTCTCCTCGACAACCACCATGACAGGATGAGGACCAGCCACACCCGCAGCCACAACATCCCCCTCTCCTCGTGGAACAACACTCTGGCTGAACACCACCAAATTCCCCACTCTTAACACATCCCTATAGAAAACAGGCAAGCCCCTTAGAGCGGGTCGACTGACACCCGCCACCGGGAGCCGCGAGACCCCCCTTAGGCAACGACCCTGACGAAAAAAATACGTGGCCAGAGCGTGCCATCTGGGAGGGTTCTCTACATACATGTATCTCCGCAGAGTCCTGAGACGGAGAGCCGCCACCTGGGTGCGCACGCACACCAAGGACTGGCCGCCCTCCTCTAACGGAAGACTCAGGACCGCCGCGGAAATCCAATGCTTCCTATTTCCCCAAAAGAAATCCACCAGCTTCTTCTGTATAGCAGTTACAAATATAGAGGGCGGGACAAGAGTAGCCAGCCGGTACCATAACATAGAGGCCACCAGCTGGTTTATGACCAGCACCCTCCCCCGAAAGGAGAGAACTCCAAGCAGGCCTGACCAGCGCCCCAGCCGAGCAACCACCTTCGTCTCCAACTCTTGCCAGTTTGCCGGCCAAACATCCTCAGTGGGTCTCAGGTACACCCCCAGATAGAGGAGGTGCGTGGTACTCCACGCATACAATGCCATCTCCTCCGGCAGGGAGTCTACCCGCCACTGACCCACCAAAAGTCCAGAGCACTTACTCCAGTTAATCCTAGCAGAAGATGCAGCCGAGAATATCTCCTGGCAGTCACGCATCCTCCGCAGGTCACCAGGATCAGTGAACATAAGAAGTACGTCATCGGCATACGCCGATAGAATCACCTCAACCCGCGGGCCAGGTAGGGCCAGGCCTGTCAACCTCCTCCGAAGAAGACACAGGAACGGCTCCACACAGACCGAATACAACTGGCCCGACATAGGGCACCCCTGGCGGACCCCCCTCCCAAAATGAAAAGGAGATAGCACCGCGCCATTAACCTTTACAAGACACTCCGCAGCAGCGTACAAAAGCCGGACCCGGGCCACGAAGTGTGGTCCAAACCCAAACGCTTGCAACGTCCCAAATAGGTATTCATGCTCTACCCTATCAAAAGCCTTCTCCTGATCAAGAGACAGAAAAGCAGCTGACTCACCAGTACCCTGGACTAAATGAATCAGGTCCCTAACCAGGTGGATGTTATCCTGGATGGACCGGCCAGGGACTGTATAAGATTGAACAGGATGAATCACTTGATGCAGCACGGAGCCCAGGCGATTTGCCATTGCCCGTGCAAAAATTTTATATTCTGTGCAAAGGAGAGAGACTGGACGCCAGTTCTTCAACAAACGGAGTTCGCCCTTCTTAGGCAGCAAGACAACAACCGTCCTACGCCACGAGAGAGGCATCACTCCAGTCGCCAGGCTCTCCCCCAAAACCAACATATAGTCACCCCCTAGGACGTCCCAGAATGCTCTAACAAACTCCACCGTCAACCCATCCAGCCCGGGGGACTTACCCCTCCTGAGCTGATGCAAGGCGCGAGTCAACTCCTCCAAAGATAAGGGGCCATCAAGAAGATCAGCCTCCCCCCTATCTACGGTCGGTAGACCCTCCCACAGATCTTGCTGAGCCTCCACACTGAATCCTTCCGCAGAGAACAGGGTCCCATAAAAGGACCTAACCAAGGCATTAATCCTCTCTGGATCAGTGACAGAGGAGCCGTCATCTGCAAGCAACTCCACGAGCTGTTTTCGAGCTCCCCGCCCCTTCTCCAAAGAGAAAAAGAAAGGCGACGCTCGGTCCAGCTCGTGCAGCATCTGGACCCGAGACCTCACATAAGCGCCTCGAGATCGCTCAAGCAGCAGACTCCTCAAAACCTCCTTCTTCCTCTGAAACTCTCCCCATTCGCTGGAGTCTTCACCAAACTGACCCAGGCGAGACTCAGCGTCCTGTATCTCCCTCTCCAGCTTCTCGACCGCTGAGTCCCGCCTCCCAGTCGACCCCCATGTATATTCCTTACAAAAGAGATGGATGTGAGCTTTACCCACATCCCACCACTGCCTAAGGGAAGAGAAGCACCTCTGCCTCTCTCTCCACTTCACCCAAAACCGAGTGAATGACTCCCGGAAACACCGGTCCTCCAGCAGCCTGTTGTTAAAGTGCCAGTACGCGGACCCAGCCCGAGCGCACGCTGGATTGAAATCCACACGCACCAGACAATGGTCCGAGCACGGCACCAGCCGCATTGAGGCCGCTGAGACACGGGAAACAAACGCTCGGGAAATATAAAACCGATCAATGCGGGAACCACCGCCCTCAGACCTCCGCGAAAAAGCAGTGGAATCAGGGTGAAGGTCCCTCCAAACATCAACCAACTCAAAGGAGTCAATCAAGCCTCTCAGCTTCTTCGCTACAGCAGGCGCACACTGAGTACCAGAACGGTCCCGCACCTCAAGTGTGCAATTAAAGTCCCCACCAAGGAAGACACACTCTCCCCTATCAATAGTGCCCAACAGAGCATTCACCTCCCGAAGCAGGCCGGCCTGCATCGTGCCGGAGCTAGGGGCATACACGTTAATGAAATGCAACGGCATGCCATCCAGGCTCACGGCCAGATGGAGCAAACGTCCTGGCACCACTTCCTGCACTTTTAAAATGCTTGGCAGAAAATTTGGGGCCAACAGAAAAGCCACCCCACTCGAATTTGAGCTGAGATGGCTCATATAAACCCTCCCTTCCCACTCCAGTTGCCAGGTAGGTTCATCACTAGCAACGGTATGTGTCTCTTGCAGATAACAAACTGCAAATCTCCCCTCCCTTAGGGCTGATAAGAGCTGAAATCTTCGAAAACTCGCTCTACTCCCATTTAAATTTAATGTAGCTACTGTGAATGTGTAGACACATTAGATTGTGACCCTCACACTCCCTGTAGTCACAGGAGGTCCTTTTCTGAGGACCTTCAACAAACCCCAAAACTGCCCCAAATCCGAGTCAGAAAGACCACTATCCTTGTTACTAAGGATAGCCTCGAGACTCTCCCGCACATCTAGCCAATCCTCCCATCTCCTTGTAGCGGCCCACCATAATGTTTTGGAAGCACGACTTATTTTTAAGAACTCTCGCACCTCAACAATAAGCTTCGCCTCAGACACGGCCTTGGAGTCTGGGCTCTCAGCCAACCCGCTCGCACCTGAATCAACAACCTCAGAAAGACCAGAACTGTCTGACACATCACTCTCTGAGCCCCCCCCCACTGGCCGCATCGCTATCCTCCTCCACAGCCATGACACGACCACCCGGATCAATGCTGGGGGTGGGTCCCAACACCCCTACCTGAGACTCGCAGCCCTCTGAATGGCTGGGCTCCTGCACGCTACCATCACCCTCCTCCTCTGGGCCTGGGGAAGCAACAACAAGAGGCATCCCCAGGGCCTGTGGAACACTGGCACCCTCGGAGTCTGAAAGAGGATCACGTCCCATAACAGCCCTGACCTCCACATCATCCAGAGTGCCCTCTCCACAGGCATCACCCAGAGAATCACCACCTGCCATTAACCTCACCCCAGACAACTCATCCGGTGAGGCATCCCGCCCCCCAGCACCTCCACTGGCACTGATATGGAGCACAGACTTGAACGACAACACCCCCGAAACTCCCCCCTCAGCCTGACTCTGCACATCCCCCGTCACAGAGGGCACACTACCAGAGGAGCCAACCACGTCACCTACCTTGCTAGCACCCTCAGTAGGCCTCTGAAACGAGGGGACCTCATCCGACCCAGATGGTACACACCCAAGGGAGCTAACCACAGCATCCGCCGAGATAACTCCCTCAGAGGGCCCCTGAGATGAAGGGACAGACTCCCGCCCAGTGGACACAACTCCACCGGAATCAACTTCAGCACCCAGTCCGGTGACACCCGCTGTAGATCCATGAAGAGAAGGCCCAACCACCGACCCAGAAGACACCGGGTCAAGACCACTTTCAGCCACCTCAGTGGTGGAAAGCCCGGAGAAAGACATCCCCTTCGCTCTGGACCCACGCCCTTCCTCCTCTTCACCAGGCAAATGCCTCCTTTTAGTCCCACTCGCATGCGGAGGTGCGGTAACCTCCATAAGGGAAGGGTCATCCGCCTCCACATTACCCCCAACCACTTTGCCACCCACACGTTTAGACTTCTTTCCCCCCTTCCGAGCCACCACAACTCCCCCCTGGGCCCCAGCAGGTGCAGTCTGCACCACACTGGAGCCAAACTCACCCGATTGCACTTTCTTCGCTCGGGCAGCCCTATCCCTCTCCTTCTTCTTATTATGCTTCCCCTGCTTCTCCCAAAACCCCCCCTCAACACTCCCCTCCTCCTGCGCCCCACCTCCATCCACCGCCACAGGCGCAAGACGTAGGGGACGTGGGGGGCTTGGGCTCTCACTGCCCAGGGTCCCCAAAGCGGAACCTCTGGACCCAGAAGGCTTAGCACTGCCGCCCCGGGTCACCAAGGCAGAACTGGCAACCTCAGCCGGGTCAGCAGTACCACCCCGCGCCGCTGAGGTTTGACCAGCCACCCCAGATGGGCCAGCAGCGCTTTCCTGGGCCACTGCACTAGAACCTCTAGCAGTGCCCCCGCGAAAAAGACACTCCCTACGGAGATGTCCAAATTCGCCGCACGCATGACACCGTGCCTTTCCCCAACTCCAACGCACGGTTCTGGGTACACCCTTATGCACCACCTCAAAACTCCCCTCGGCACCATCCCCCTCACCCACCTTCATGAACACCCTCCTCTTGAAACTGAAGACCCCTTTTTCCTCCGGGTCCCCCCCGGGATGCAAGAGACGAAAACATTTAGACCGCACCTCCCCGAACTTGGACAGGTGTGGAATAAGCACTGCATCCGAAAAATAAGTGGGGCAGCTCCGCAGGAGAACCGGTCTCACCCTGGATACCCACGGATCCACCTGTACGTGGACCCCCCCCACTGAGATCCCCTCCTCCAACGCTCGGGCCACACACTCCCGGGTCTTAAGTATCATCTCCACCTTTCCCCTTTCGAGCTCAGAAGAGACAATAGCCCCCCTCCCAAGAAGTTCATTCATGGCCTTCGTAATTACCCCCCTAGACATCATAGGCCCAGTTTGAACAGAAATACCAAAACTGTCCCCATCCAAGTCAACATGAGGCTCAAGCTCAGATGGCCTCGCACCCGCCACTGATGCCGTCGCTGCGTAGGTCCGGACCTTCGGCCGCGCCCCTTCCATCGCCATCCTCACAGAGGCACAAACCAGCTCCAAGCCCCTCAGCAGCACAGCTCCAAGTTAAGTCCCAGAGACAGTCACAGTCAAAGACAGGCAGCAGAAAACAGAAACCTCC
Source organism: Raja brachyura (assembly GCA_963514005.1). Next base: position 15,814 of record CAUPSL010001378.1, read on the forward strand.
AGCTGAAGCAGGAAAGTCCCCAGGTTCGTCCACAGCCAAGAGCAGCTTACGGGAAACTCGATCCCAGTCGCGCTGGACGCAAAAGTACCTTCTTCACATTAAGCCAGGCAGCCGCACTGACAAAATGACTTTAGGGCAGAGAAGCGGAGCCAAAAACGACAAAGACACCGCACAACTTCAGCCCACTGAGATCACAGGCACTCTTGGCAATCCGCCAACGCCAACCGCACCCTCGACAATGTGGAGAAACTCAGGAATCTTCACACAGATGGAGGCTCCCCAGACCAGAGAAAAGCTTCAACAGCCCAACAATAAGTTGAACTATGAAGCCCCCCTGGGTCTGTGCCCTCTCCAACGGCAAAATCCTGGAAAGGCTGCTCCAATCCTTCTCAACTGCAGAGCTGAGAAGAAAACACGACCTCTCTCTCTCTCTCTCTCTCTCTCTCTCTCTCTCTCTCTCTCTCTCTCTCGCTCTCTCGCTCTCTCGCTCTCTCGCTCTCTCGCTCTCTCGCGATGAGACATATGTGGAATCGTGATTGTGCACTCTGTGATGCTGTGGGCCCGTATTGCGGTGTGTGTGTGTGCGCGCGTGTGTGTGTGTGTTCTGTAGACTGGGCAATGTTCAGAGATGGCTTGGTAAGGCCATCAAAAAGGCCAAAGGGGACTTCTGCTCCAAGCTGGAGGATGTTCGGCAACGGTGGCGGGGCTTGAATGCAATCACCTACAAGGCAAAATCAGGAGGCCGCTCAAATGTCAGCGAAGCATCACTCCCTGACGAGCTGAATACATTTTACACACGCGTTGATAGGGAGAACACTGATGTGCCTTCCCGAGCACCCATTCACTCTGATGGTATTTCGGTCACAGTCACAGAGCCCAATGTCAGAAGATCCTTCAGAGGGGTGAACCCTCGACAACCCTATCCCCATCCTACTCCTTCTATATATATACACACCCCATACTTTTTTTTTCAATGGTATATCGACACACAATATGGATCTGTATTTATTTAAGCCTACTACATTCTGTTGTGCTGAAGTAAAACAAGAATTTCATTGTCCTATCTGGGACACATGACAATAACCTCTCTTGAATCTTAAATGGCCACAAATTCACAACGCTCTGGGTGGAAACATGTTTCCTCATCTCAGTCCCAAATGGCCACAGATTCACAAATCTCTGGGTGCAAAAGTTTCTCCTCACCTCAGTCTTAATTGGCCAAAGATTCACAACTCTCTGGGTGGAAAGGTTTCTCCCCATCTCAGTCTTAAACGGCCGACTCCTTATTCTTAAACTGTGGCCCCTGGTTCAGGACTCCCCCAACATCAGGGACACGTGTCCTGCCTCTAGCGGGTCTAACCACGTCTAACCCTTAATGATCTTATATGTTTCAATAAGATCCCCTCTCAGCCTTCTAAATTCTAGTCAATATAAGACCAGGCCACATTTTGAATATTGTGAGTAGTTTTGGGCCCCGTATCTGAGGAAGGATGTGCCGGCTCTGGAGAGGGTCCAAAGGAGGTTTACAAGAACCATCCCAGGAATGATTGGGTTAACGTACGATGAGCGTTTGTCGGCACTGGGCCTATACTCACTGGAGTTTAGAAGGACGAGGGGGGGACCTCATTGGAACTTCGCCCGAAAAGTGAAAGGCCTGGAGAGAGTGGATGTGGAGAGGACGTTTCCACTAGTGCGAGAGTCTAGGGCCAGAGGGCACAGCCTCAGGATTAAAGGACGTTCCTTCAGGAAGGAGATGAGGAGGAATTAATTTAGCCAGAGGGTGGTGAATCTGTGAGATGATGTGGAGAGGATGTTTCCTCTAGTGGGAGAGTCTCGGACCAGAGTGCACAGCTTCAGAATTAAAGAATGGTCCTTTAGGAAGGACATGAGGAGGAATTTTTCTTTAGTCAGAGGGTGGTGAATCTGTGGCATTCATAGCTGCAGACGTTGGTGGAGGCCACAAGTCAGTGGATATATTTAAGGCAGAGATAGATAGATTGTTGGTTAGTGCGGGTGTCAAGGGTTATGGGGAGAAGGCAGGAGAATGGGGTTAGGAGGGAGAGATAGATCAGCCTGGATTGAATGGCAGAGTAGTCTCGATCGGTCGAATGGCCTAATTCTGCTCCATAATGAAGAGATGAAACTTAGGACGACTGTGAAATTAGAACTCAGGTGGGGGAGGGGATTGGGAGAGAGAGAAAGCAAGGGTTACTTGAAGTTAGAGAAGTCACTGTTCATACCGCTGGGGTGTGAGCTGCCCGAGCGAAATATGAGGTGCTGCTCCTCCAATTTGAACTGGGCCTCAATCTGTATCTCTCCACATCACTGTCTATATCTCTTGTTCTTCTCTCCCCTGACATAGTGTGAGGTGGGTCTCGACCCGAAATGTCGCACATTCCTTCTCTCCACAGATGCTGCCTGACCCGCTGAGTTACTCCAGCACTTTGTACCTGTCCACGTTCTCCACAGATGCTGCCTGACCCACTGAGTTACTCCAGCACTTTGTACCTGTCCATGTTCTCCAGAGATGCTGCCTGACCCGCTGAGTTACTCCAACACTCTGCGTCTTTTTGTCTATTAACCGGCATCTGCAATTCTTTGTGTCCACATTTTGCACCCAAGTTCACCATATTTGGCATGGTGGAGTTGCTGCCTCAAGGCACCAGAAACCCGAATTCAATCCTGAGTGCTGTCTGTACGGAGTTTGCACGTTCTCCACGTGACCAGCGTGGGTTTTCTCCGGGTGCTCTTGTTTTATCCCACACTCAAAAAAACATGCAGGTTTGTAGGTTAATTGGCTTCGGTAAAGATTGTAAATTGTCCCGCGAGTGTTAGTGTGCGGGGATCGTTGGTCGGCACGGACTCGGTGGGCCGAAGGAAAGGCCTGTTTCCGCGCTGTATCTCTAAACTAATCTAGTGTGTGAACGGGCGATCGCTGGCCAGCACGGACTCGGTGGGCTGAAGGAAGGGCCTGTTTCTGCGCTGTATCTGTAAACTTAAGTGATTTTATAACGAGGATATTTTTTCAAATATAATGATTCCTAACCTGTCATTTGTGGCCCTTCTGGACTTTGCTGAAAATGATCAGATAAGAAGAATTATATAGTATTTAAAGTCAAATTGGACAATTTATTTCACACTGACCTTTCTGTCCTGGGCCTCCTCCATTGTCAGAGTGAGGCCCAGCCCAAATTGGAGGAACAGCACCTTATATTGCCAGCATTTACTTCGAGAGGGCTTGTATACAAAAACAGGGCCGTAAATGCTGAGGCTCCACAAGGCCCTGGTCGGGCCACATTTGGAGTATTGTGAGCAGTTTTGGGCCCCGTATCTGAGGAAGGATGTGCCGGCTCTGGAGATGGGTCCGCAGGAGTTTTACATGAACCATCCCAGCAATGAGTGGGTTGACCACGACCACCCACCCGCTGGAGGACCAGCCCGGAGGACCACGACCACCCACCCGCTGGAGGACCGGCCTGGAGGACCACGACCATCCACCCACTGGAGGACCGGCCCAGAGGACCACGACCACCCACCCGCTGGAGGACCGGCCCGGAGGACCATGACCACCCACCCGCTGGAGGACCGGCCCGGAGGACCACGACCATCCACCCACTGGAGGACCGGCCCGGAGGACCACGACCACCCACCCGCTGGAGGACCGGCCTGGAGGACCACGACCACCCACCCACTGGAGGACCGGCCTGGAGGACCACGACCACCCACCCGCTGGAGGACCGGCCCGGAGGACCACGACCACCCACCCGCTGGAGGACCAGCCCAGAGGTCCAAGATGGAGACAGAGCACGAGGAGAGCGCGGATCATCCCACGGGGAGATGAGACAGAAGCACGCGGTGATGATGACAGCGGGGAGTAACGGCGGGGGGGGCGGGGCATGCGGTGAGGGTGATGCTTGCAAGCGCAGCCCCCCGCACGGACAGACAGCCGTTGTTAAAATGGCCGGAAGTTAAAATTCTTCCTCGACCAGAGGTGCAACCCATACCCGTCCACTGACACCCTCCTCCGCCTAGCGGAGCTGGTCCTTACCCTCAATAACTTCTCTTTTGACTACTCCCATTTCCTCTAAACACAAGGTGTAGCTACGGGCACACGCATTGGCCCGAGCTACGCTTGCCTCTTGTTCTCGGCGTACCAGGGCTCCATCCCCGACCTCTACCTCCATTACATTAACGACTGCTTTGGTGTCATCTCCTGCACCCACAGACAACTGACTGACTGCATCTATTTCACCACCAACTTCCATCCGGCACTCAAATACACTTGGACCATTTCCCACACTTCCCTACCATTCCTTGACCTCACCATCTCTATTGCAGGTGATACACTCCTGACCGACATCCACTACGAGCCAACTGACTCCCACAGCTACCTGGACTACTCTTCCTCCCACCCTGCTTCCTGTACGGACTCCATCCCCTATTCCCAATTCCTCCGTCTACGCCGCATCTGCTCCCAGGATGAGGTGTTCCACACCAGATCATCACAAATGTCCTCATTCTTCAGAGAACGTTGATTCCCCTCCCTCACTATAGATGAGGCTCACACCAGGGTCTCCTCCATACCCCGCAACACTGCTCTCTCTCTCCCCATTCCCCCACTCGCAACAAGGGCATTGTCCCCCTGGTTCCAACCTTTCACCCCACCAGCCGGCACGTACAACACAAAGTCCTCCGTCAGTTTTGCCACATCCAACGAGACCCCAACACCCGCCACATCTTCCCATCCCCCCCCCCCCCCCCCCCGTCAACTTTCCCAAATACCTCTCCCTCCACAACTCCCTTGCCAATTCTACCTTTCCTTCCCGCTCCACCCCTTCCCCGGACACTTTCCCTTGCAACCGCAAGATAACCATATAACAATTACAGCACGGAAACAGGCCATCTCGGCCCTTCAAGTCGGTGCCGAAAAACTTTTTTTCCCTTAGTCCCACCTGCCTGCACTCATACCATAACCCTCCATACCCTTCTCATCCATATGCCTATCCAATTTATTTTTAAATTATACCAACGAACCTGCCGCCACCACTTCCACTGGAAGCTACACCGCTGCCACTCTGAGTAAAAAAGTTCCCCCTCATGTTAACCCTAAACTTAATTCTAAAGTCATGTCTTCTTGTTTGAACCTTCCCTATTCTCAAAGGGAAAAGCTTGTCCACATCAACTCTGTCTATCCCTCTCATCTTTTAAAGACCTCTATCAAGTTCCCCCTTAACCTTCTTCGCTCCAGAGAATAAAGACCTAACTTATTCAACCTATCTCTGTAACTTAGCTGTTGAAACCCAGGCAACATTCTAGTAAATCTCCTGTGTACCCTCTCTATTTTGTTGACATCCTTCCTATAATTGGGCGACCAAAATTGTACACCATACTCCAGATTTGGTCTCACCAATGCCTTGTACAATTTTAACATTACATCCCAGCTTCTATACTCAATGCTAAAGGCTAGCATACCAAAAGCTTTCATTGCCACCCTATCTATACGAGATTCCACCTTCAAGGTTGCACGGTTATTCCCAGTTCCCTCTGTTCAACTGTATTCTTCAATTCCCTACCATTTACCATGTACGTCCTATTGTGATTTGTCCTGCCAAGGTGTAGCACCTCGCATTTATCAGCATTAAACTCCATCTGCCATCTTTCAGCCCATTTTTCCAACTGGCCTAAATCATTCTGTAGACTTTGGAAATCCTCTTCATTATCCACAATGCCTCCTATCTTGGTATAATCTGCATACTTACTAATCCAATTTACCACCCCTTCATCCAGATCATTGATGTACATGACAAACAACAAAGGACCCAACACAGATCCCGACAAGCAGCCATCCACCATTACCCTCTGGCTTTTCCCATTCAGCCATTGTTGAATCCATCTTGCTATTCCTGCATTTATACCCAACAGTTGAACCTACTTCACCAACCTTCCATGAGGAACCTTGTCAACGGCCTAACTAAAGTCCATATAGACAACATCCACTGCATTACCCTCGTCAATTTCCCTAGTAACCTCTTTAAAAAATTCAAGAAGGTTAGTCAAACATGACCTTCCAGGCATAAATCCATGTTGACTGTTCCTAATTAGACCCTGTTTATCGAGATGCTTATATATATTATCTCTAAGTATCTTTTCCATTAATTTTCCCACCACTGAAGTCAAACTAACCGGTCTATAATTGCTAGGTTTACTCTTAGAACCCCTTTCAAACAATGGAACAACATGTGCAGTACGCCAATCGTCGGGGACTATTCCCGTTTATAATGACATTTGAAATATTTCTGTGATAGCCCCGGCTATTTCTACATTAACTTCCCTCAATGTCCTAGGGAATATCCTGTCAGGACCTGGAGACTTATACAGTTTTAATATTTTTTAAAGTGTCAGTACTTCTTTTACTTTGAAACACATAGTATCCATAGCTACTCTACCAGTTTCCCTTACCTCACATAATTCAATATCCTTCTGCTTGGTGAATACCAAAGAAAATAAATTGTTCAATATCTCCCCCATCTCTTTTGGCTCTGCAGATAGCTGTCCACTCGGTCTCTCCAATGGACCAATTTTATCCCTTGTTATCATTTTGATATTAATATAGCTGTAGAAACCCTTTGAATTCACTTTCACCTTACTTGCCAAAGCAACCTCATATATTCTTTTAGCTTTTCTAATTTATTTCTTAAGATTCTTTTTACATTTCTTATATTCCTCAAGCACCTCATTTACTTCATGCTGTCTATAATTATTGTAGATCTCCCCCTTTTTCCAAACAAGATGTCCAATTTCCCTTGAAAACCGGGGCTCTTTCCAATTTTTACTGGTTCCTTTCAACCGAACAGGAACATAACAATTCTGTATTCTTAAAATGTCCCCTTTAAATGTCCTCCATTTCTCTTCTACATCTTTCCCATACAACAAAATGTCCCAGTTCACTCCTTTTAAATCATCTCGCATCTCGTTAAAGTTAGCCTTTCTCCAATCAAAAATCTCAACCCTAGGCCCAGTTCTGTCCTTCTCCATAATTATATTGAAACTAATGGTATTGTGATCACTGGACCCGAAGTGCTCCCCAACGCATACCTGTCCCATCTCATTTCCTAACAGGAGGTCCAGCACTGCCCCTCGTCTAGTAGGCACCTCTATGTATTGCTGCAAAAAACTATCCTGCACACATTTTACAAACTCCAAACCATCCAGTCCATTTACAGAATGCATTTCCCAGTCTATGTGTGCAAAGTTGAAATCTCCCACAATCACTACCTTGTGCTTACTACTAATATCTGCTATCTCTTTACATATTTGCTCTTCCAATTCTCGTTCCCCATTTGGCGGTCTATAATATACTCCTATAAGTGTTGCTACACCTTTCCCACTTCTCAGTTCCACCCAAATAGCCTCCCTAGATGAGCCCTCCAATCTATCCTGCCAAAGCACTGCTGTAATATCTTCCCTGACCAGCAATGCAACACCTCCACCTCTTGCCCCTCCAATTCTATCACACCTGAAGCAACGAAATCCTGGAATATTTAGTTTCTAATCACAGCCCTCCTGCAACCATGTTTCACTGATCGCCACAACATCATACTTCCAGGTGTCTATCCAGACTCTAAGCTCATCCACCTTTCTTGCAATGCTCCTAGCATTAAAATATGCACATTTAAGAAACCCCCCATCTCTGATTCTCTGTTTGTTTCCTTTTTTTTCATTCTCCTCTTGTGTCCGAGTGCTTCCCTTTTCTGCGTCCTGCTACACTTGTCCCTTTACCTCCACACTTGTCTCCATTCAGGGACCCAAGCAGTCCTTCCAGGTCCGACAGAGGTTCACCTGCACCTCCTCCAACCTCGTCTGCTGCATCCACTGCTCTAGATGTCAACTGATCTATATCGGTGAGACCAAGCGGATGCTTGGCGGCCAGAGTGAGCAACACTGCAATTTGGAGGAACAGCACCTCATATTCCGCTTGGGGAGTCTAATCCTGGTGGCATCAACATTGAATGTTCTCAATTCTGTTATCCCTTGCTGTCTCCTCCCCTTCCCACTTCTCCCCCAGCCCTCGGTCTCCGTCTCCTCCTTTTTCCTTTCTTCTCCCAGCCCCTCCCCTATCAGTCTGAAGAAGGGATTCGGCCTGAAAAGTTACCTATCTCCTTCGCTCCTTAGATGCTGATGATGCTGCACCCACTGAGTTTCTCCAGCCTTTTGTGTCCCCTCGTTAAAATGGCCGCCTCTGGCGTCACTCGCTTTGGCTTCAATGGGAGTCTGCCAGTATTAAAGGTGGCCGCCTATGGCTTCACTCCTATTGACTTCAATGGGAGACTGCCAGTATTAAAGATGGCCGTTTTTGGCTTAACTCGCATTGACGTCAATGGGAGACTGCCAGTATTAAAGATGGCCGCGTATGGCTTCACTCGATTTGCGTCAATGGGAGGCTGCCAGTATCAAAGATAGCAGCCGGTGGCTTCACTCGCGTTGACTTCAATGGGAGACTGCCAGTCAATGGAAGTGAAGCTCTGGCGGCCATCTTTAATACTAGCAGTCTCCCATTCAAGTCAATAGGAGGGAACACAAAACGCCAGAGAAACTCAGAGGGTGCAGCAGCATCTATGGAGCGAAAGAGACAGGCAACGTTGTGGGCCGAAACTCTTGTCCAGAAGTGAATAGGAGAAAAGCTATAGGCGGCCATCTTTAATACTGGCAATCACCCAATGAAGCCAAAGGAAGTGAAGTCATATGCGGCCATCTTTAATACAGGCAGTCTCCCATTGAAGTCAATGCGAGTGAAGGTATAGGCGGCCATCTTTAATACTGGCCGTATCCCATTGAAGTCAATACGAGTGAAGCTATAGGCTGCCATTTTTAATACTGGCAGTCACCCATTGAAGCCAATGGAAGTGAAGTCATATGCGGCCATCTTTAATACAGGCATTCTCCCTATGAAGTCAATGCGAGTGAAGGTATATACGGCCATCTTTAAAACTGGCAGTCAGGGATAGTTAAGGACCAGGAGTAGTACCATTTAATGCAGAATTGTATCTTTCAGCTACGATAATAGAGAATGTCTGCAAGATAGCACGATAATCGCAGTAATTTGAGTATGAATCAGTTGGAGAGCTGATTGTTGAGAGGAACAGATGTTTGGTCAACAGTTCTGTAGTTCAATATGTAACAGCACGGTGAAATTCTTAAAGCACATATTACACATGCAGGCATCGCCATTTTCAAAGCCCACATTCGGTCCACCCACGAGCTTGATGTCCTGGTGCAGTTCCTGTGAACCGACCACCCTCTCCTCGCCCATCTTTGTGTCCCGTGGGGCGCCTGCAACTACTTTGAGGGTGCTGTAGGCATGAACCCTGTTCACCATCCTACTGGGACACTCCTAGCGCTTGACGTCTCCAGCTCTCTCCCGGTAACGCCGTCAGATTAACCTTTGGGCAGGTTTGGGCAGCGTGCTGTAGAGATGAGACGGATGATTATCCTGTGAAGTGGGACTGGTGGTGCTACTGTAGACATCACCTGACATCATGGAGACCCTGCAGAGTCGTGGCCTGGGATATAATCCTTCTATTCTGGAATGGAAACTCCAGGGATGTGCCATAGGAACAGTGGGGACCACAGTTTTCAGTGGAGTTGGGATGTTTGCAGTTGGCCCATGAAATGTTTTTCCCCTTCCAGCTAGTGAGCATGATGTTGGTGTGGAAGCTTTCATCCTGGATGGCAGGGTTGTGTTTGGAAGAGGGCCAGCAGAGTGTGGAGGTAATTCCCCATAGAAACATACATAGAAACATAGAAAATAGGTGCAGGAGTAGGCCATTCGGCCCTTCGAGCCTGCACCGCCATTCAATGTGATCATGGCTGATCATCCAACTCAGTATCCCGTACCTGCCTTCTCTCCATACCCCCTGATCCCTTTAGCCACAAGTGCCACATCTAACGCCCTCTTAAATATAGCCAATGAACTGGCCTCAACTACCTTCTGTGGCAGAGAATTCCAGAGACTCACCACTCTCTGTGTAAAGAATGTTTTCCTCATTTCGGTCCTAAAGGAATTCCCCCTTATCCTTAGACTGTGACCCCTTGTTCTGGACTCCCCCAACATCGGGAACAATCTTCCAGCATCTAGCTTGTCCAACCCCTTAAGAATTTTGTAGGTTTCTATAAGATCCCCCCTCAATCTTCTAAATTCCATCGAGTACAAACCGAGTCTATCCAATCTTTCCTCATATGAAAGTCCTGACATCCCAGGAATCAGTCTGGTGAATCTTCTCTGTACCCCCTCTATGGCAAGGATGTCTTTCCTCAGATTTGGAGACCAAAACTGTACGCAGTACTCCAGGTGTGGCCTCACCAAAACCCTGTACAACTGCAGTAGAACCTCCCTGCTCCTATACTCAAATCCTTTCGCTATGAATGCTAACATACCATTTGCTTTCTTCACTGCCTGCTGCACCTGCATGCCTACTTTCAATGACTGGTGTACCATGACACCCAGGTCTCGTTGCATCTCCCCCTTACCTAATCTGCCACCATTCAGATAATAGTCTACCCTCATGTTTTTGCCACCAAAGTGGATAACCTCACATTTATCCACATTGTACTGCATCTGCCATGCATCTGCCCATTCACTCAGCCTATCCAAATCACCCTGCAGCCTCCAAGCATCCTCCTCACACCTAACTATACCCCCCAGCTTGGTATCATCTGCAAATTTGGAGATGTTGCATTGAATTCCCTCGTCCAAATCATTAATATATATTGTAAATAGCTGGGGTCCCAGCACTGAGCCTTGCGGCACCCCACTAGTCACTGCCTGCCATTCTGAAAAGGACCCGTTTACTCCTACCCTTTGCCTCCTGTCTGCTAGCCAGTTCTCTATCCACATCAATACTGAACCCCCAATACCGTGTGCTTTAAGTTTGTATGCTAATCTCTTATGCGGGACCTTGTCGAAAGCCTTCTGAAAGTCTAGATATAACACATCCACTGGTTCTCCCTTATCCACTCTACTAGTTACATCCTCGAAAAATTCTATCAGATTTGTCAGACATGATTTACCTTTCGTAAATCCATGCTGACTTTGTCCAATGATTTCACCACTTTCCAAATGCGCTGCTATCCCATCTTTAATAACTGACTCTAGCAGTTTCCCCACTACCGATGTTAGACTAACTGGTCTGTAATTCCCCGCTTTCTCTCTCCCTCCTTTTTTAAAAAGTGGGGTTACATTAGCTACCCTCCAATCCTCAGGAACTACTCTAGAATCTAAGGAATTTTGAAAAATTATCACTAATGCATCCACTATTTCTGTGGCTACCTCCTTGAGTACTCTGGGATGCAGACTATCTGGCCCTGGGGATTTATCGGCCTTCAATCCGTTCAATTTACCCAACACCACCTCCCGGCTAACCTGGATTTCACTCAGTTCCTCCATCTTATTTGACCCCCGTTCCACTGCTATTTCCGGCAGATTATTTATGTCTTCCTTAGTGAAGACAGAACCAAAGTAGTTATTCAATTGGTCTGCCATGTCCTTGTTCCCCATGATCAATTCACCTGTTTCTGACTGCAAGGGACCAACATTTGTTTTAACTAGTCTCTTTCTCTTTACATATCTATAAAAACTTTTGCAGTCAGTTTTTATGTTCCCTGCCAGTTTCCTTTCATAATCTATTTTCCCTTTCCTAATTAAGCCCTTTGTCCTCCTCTGCTGGATTCTGAATTTCTCCCAGTCCTCCGGTAGGCTGCTTTTTCTGGCAAATTTGTATGCCTCATCTTTTGTTTTTATACTATCCCTGATTTCCCTTGTTATCCATGGATGCACCACCTTCCCCGATTTATTCTTTTGCCAAACTGGTATGAACAACTTTTGTACTTCATCCATGCAGTCTTTAAATACCTTCCATTGCACATCCACTGTCAACCCTTTAAGAATCACCTGCCAGTCTATCTTGGCCAATTCACATCTCATACCTTCAAAGTTACCTTTGTTCAAGTTCAGAACCCTTGTTTCTGACTTAATTTTGTCACTCTCCATCCTAATGAAGAACTCAACCATATTATGGTCACTCTTGCCCAAGGGGCCACGCACAACAAGACTGCTAACTAACCCTTCCTCATTACTCAATACCCAGTCTAGAATAGCCTGCTCTCTCGTTGGTTCCTCCACATGTTGGTTGAGAAAACTATCCCGCATACATTCCAGGAAATCCTCTTCCTCAGCACCCCTGCCAATTTGATTCACCCAATCTACATGCAGATTGAAGTCACCCATTATAACCGTGTTACCCTTGTTGCACGCATTTCTAATTTCCTGTTTGATGCCATCCCCAACTCCAATACTACTGTTAGGTGGCCTGTACACAGTTCCCACTAGCGTTTTCTGCCCCTTAGAGTTTCGCAGCTCTACCCATATCGATTCCACATCCTCCACGCTAATGTCCTTCCTTTCTATTGCATTTATCTCCTCTCTCACCAGCAACGCTACCCCACCTCCTTTTCCTTTTCGTCTATCCCTCCTGAATATTGAATATCCCTGGATGTTCAGCTCCCAGCCTTGGTCATCCTGGAGCCAAGTCTCCGTGATTCCAACTATAGCATAGTCATTAATCGCTATCTGCACCTTCAACTCATCCACCTTATTACGAATGCTCCTCGCATTGAGACACAAAGCCTTCAGGCTTGTTTTTACAACACTCTTACTCCTTATACAATTATGTTGACAAGTGGCCCCTTTCACATCGATCCCTATTACACTTGGCCATACTCTCCTATCCCTTTGTGAGCTTTCTTCCCCGTTAATTCTGGGGTCATTAACCATCGCTTTACTCTCTTTCCCTCTAACTCCGTCCTCGACTATCCCATTTGATACCCCACCCCCCTTATTCAGTTTAAAACCATCCGTGTAGCAGTGGCAAACCTGCCGGCCAGAATGCTGGTCCCCCACCTGTTAAGATGCAATCCGTCCCTTTTGTACAGTTCCCCCTTACTATAAAAAAAATCCCAGTGATCTAAGAATCTAAATCCCTGCCCCCTGCACCAGTTCCTCAGCCACACATTCAGGTCCCATATCTCCCTGTTCCTGCTCTCGCCAGCACGAGGAACTGGAAGCAAACCGGAGATAACAACCCTGGAAGTCCTGCTTTTCAGCATTTTTCCGAGCTCTCTGAAGTCCCGCTGCAAAAAATTCATCTCCTTCTTTCCAACATCATTTGTGCCAACATGCACGACCACTTCCGGCTGGTCACCTTCGCCCTTGAGGATTGTCTGCACTCTGTCCGTAACATCCTGGATCCTGGCACCAGGAAGGCAGCACACCATCCTGGAATCCCGTCTGTTGCCGCAAAAACCCCTGTCCGTACCTCTCACAATGGAGTCTCCAACTACAATGGCGTTGCCCGACTTTGGCCTCTGTGGGTTTGGCTCATCAGCCCTTTTTGTTTGGCAAGCCAGTCCGCCGCTCAGTGGGATACCGTCTTCTGTCCCGGCAGCTTCCACGTGGGTGAACCTGTTCACAAGAGGTACAACACCCGGGGACCTTTGCATCCCATGTTTTCCTCCCTTTCTCACCGTCACCCACCTTCTCTCTTCTAGTGCCTTGGGTGTAACAATCTCACTGAAGGACTTGTCGAGAAACGACTCAGTTTCTCGAATGAACCTGAGGTCATCCACTTGTTTCTCCAGTTCCCCAACACGGTCCTTCAGGAGCTGTACCTGGATGCACTTCTCACATTTGTAGCATCCAGAGGCACCAGCAGTGTCCTTGACCTCCCACATACTGCAAGCATCACACTGCATCAGCTTGCTTGACATCTTCTTTTGCCTCGGTCTCGCCCTATCCAGTACTTCAAAATCCACGGGAAGACTGAGTGAAGTCTGCCTGTGCTTTGCCTCTCCTTTTTAACTGCTCTCCCCCTCTGACTCACTGAGAACTCTCCTCCCACTTGGGCTAGAGCCAATCAGTGCTTTCTCCTGCTTCTCTTTGTTGCTGTTGCTTCAAAATCCACAGGAAGACTGAGGGTGTTGCTTCCCTTTCTCTGTCAGTTGACGCCTCCAATCAGATGAGGCGCGGATGTTGTGGGTTGACCTTGTTTGGTCTGGAATAATGATACGGTGGTCAGGGGATTTGAAAGCTTCGAGGATGTGGCACAGATGCTGATTTTGCTCTTTGGATAGATCAGCTAAAAGGCATTTGGAATGCAGGGCAGACATTAAATGTACACCTTGTATGCTGAGGAGGTAATCCCCATCTCCCAATCGACCTTATTGTGACCTTTGCACTTTCTATATCAGCATATTATCAGGTCAGGTCGGGAGGAGTTCCTCCCGTCACGGGTACCATGTAATCCCGTGCTACCTGCTCCATGGTTGGATAGTCGGTGAGTAAACCGTTTCCCCCACCTGGTTTTCCAGGTGAGATGGGGGCTGTGGACCCCAGCAGGACCAACAACAAGACCTGTCAAAGGGCGGATGAGCTCGCGAGCCAACGGCTATCCACACTTCAGTAGAAGTTGCGATCACTGTCACACATAGCATTGTAAGGAATGACGATAACGCACATCCACAAAAATCCTATACTTCCAGCGGCGGAAGTCCGCAGGAACTGGAGGATGCCGATGTGTGACAATAGACAATGGTCAATGGTCATAAATGCACCCAATATGTGCTAGTAATGCCCTGTTTGGCAGCTTGTTGACCCTCTGTGTTCCCCTCCTACAGGGTTTAGGAGCCGTTGCTGTGGACAGAGAGACGGGGATGTGAGCGGCCATTGAGGGAGGCCAGGGTGCCGGTGAGCCCCCTATCTGCTCGGTGTGCGGGCTGAGCTTCGAGGGGCTGAGCTTCAGTAGAGGACCACATGAGGGGGCACAACAAGGAGAAGCGTTATGAGTGTGACGTGTGTGGCAAGGCATGGCGGTGCCCGAGCGAGCTGGAGATCCACCGGCGGGAGCACACGGGAGAACGCCCCTTCAACTGCTCGGAATGCGGCAAGAGCTTCACCAGCTCCAGCCACCTGCTGCAGCACAACCGCGTGCACTCTGGCGAGAGGCCCTTCAACTGCTCCGACTGCAGCAAGAGCTTCAAGATGGTGCAATCCCTGAAGATGCACCGGCGGGTGCACACGGGCGAGAAGCCCTATGGCTGCACCACCTGCGGCAAGAGCTTTTCCCAAATGTCAGGGCTGCAGCTGCACTGGGGGGTACACAGCAGTGAGCGGCCCTTCACCTGCTCCGACTGTGGCAAATGCTTCATGTTGTCCACGGACCTGAAGCAGCACAGGCGCGTGCACACCGGCGAGCGCCCCTACACCTGCAACGACTGTGGCAAGGGCTTCACCCACTCCAGCTCCCTGTTGAAGCACCAGCGCACACACACAGGAGAGCGTCCCTACACCTGTGCCCAGTGTGGCAAGGGTTTCACCCTGTCCGGCAACCTGTTGACGCACCATCGCACCCACACCGGCGAGCGACCCTACACCTGCGCTCTGTGCGGCAAGGGATTCGCCCAATCTATCCGCCTCCTGTACCACCAGCGCACCCACCCTGGCGAGCGCTCCTACACCTGTGCCCAGTGTGGCAAGGCCTTCCCTTGCTCTGGCAACCTGCTACAGCACCAGCGCACCCACACTGGCAAGCGACCCTACACCTACGCCCAGTGCGGCAAGGGCTTCATCCGCTCCACCCATCTGCTGTCCCAGCAGATGCACACGGGTGCACACCGGCGACCATCCCTTCCCCAGCTCAGTGTGTGGAGAGTGCCTTGCCATGGCCTCCCACGCCCTGTTTAACCAGTGCGTGCACACCAGTGGCCAGCCCTACGACTGCCCGTACTGCGGTGAGGAGTTTGACAGCTCTCGGGGGTTGCGGCAGCACCGGCGGACCCACGCCGGCGAGCAGCTGCTCCCACTGTGACAAGGGCATGGGGGCTGATGGAGCACCAGTGGATACACACCGGAGAGAGACCCTTTATGTGCTGAGGGTGGCAAGGGTTTCACCCGCATGTCCAGCCTGTGGCAGCACCGGCGTAACCACAGCAGGGAGCGTCCCTTCCCCTGCCCGTACTGTGGTAAGGGCTTCAGCCGCCTTGACCACCTGCTGGAGCACCGGCTAATCCACACCGGCCAGCACCCCTTCACCAGCCCACTCTGTGGCAAGGCCTTTGCCCGCCCCTCCAAACTGTTGGCACACTGCCACGTGGATGGGCGCTGTTTAGGTACACACAAAATACTGGATGGGATGGGCAACGTTTCGGGTCGCTTCTTCAGTCACCCATTCCTTCTCTCCAGCCTGTCCCACTGAGTCACCCCAGCATTTTGTGTTCCTTTTTCAAAACAAGCATCTGCAGTTCCTTGTTTTTAAACCATCTGGTTAACCATCTCTGCACCTTCCCCAAAGCCTCCACATCAGTCCTGTAATGGAGTAACCAGAACTGTATGCAATACTCCAAATGCCACCTGATCATGTCCCTTAAAGGTGCACAACTGCATTTCTCTCACTCCTCCCTCCCCATACCCCCCCCTCTTCCTCCATTCCCCCCCCCCCCCCCCCGCACTTGAACACAAATTTCCTCCACTCCACCCTCTTTTGCCCCCCTCCTGCAGGGATGACCATGTATAAATGACAGTACAATGTATTGATTTTTTAAATTATTTTTATTAGAAGCAAATACATATTATGGTAAAAACATTTCATATGTATCAATCATACATTTTTAATATTATCAATGGTGGCTTCATTCTGCTTCTAATTTTTTTATAGATAGAATGTAAGAAAGAAAAAAAGGAAAAAATCCCACAAATGTCAAGATGAGAAGAAAGAATTTAATAATTTACTAATAATACATAATTGGAGATAGGTTCAAATATTTGAAAGTATAACTTTTCATCTAATCCTGAGTTCAAGTTTCAGTTAGGTTCCTGTGCTGAGCCAATCTACCCCTTCAAATAATCGATGATTGAAGACCATATTCTAACAACAAATAATTGTTTGTCAATTAAGACAACACTGATTCTTTCCAGGTGTAGGGTCTCTGATATTTCCATAATCCACATTTTAATTGTGGGTGTTATTGGCCCTTTCCAAAATTTTAATATTAATTTCTTCCCAGTTAGTATACTGTAGTCTAGAAAGTTTCATTGGTTTGTTGTGTGCTAGACTTTGTTCTGATATTCCAAGAGTTATCAGTTTTGAGTCGAGGTCCAATTTCAGAACTTCATTAACAACTTCAGAAATTATTCTAAAAATATCAATCCAGAAATGTTTGATTTTATGCAATTTGCAAACATATGTGTTAAGTTAGCCTCTAGGTGCTGACATTAATCGCAGATAGACAAGATATGTGGGAAAATTCTCTTTAGTTTTACTTTAGAGTAGTGGAATCTGTGTAAAACTTTCCTTCCTTCTCTCCAGCCTGTCCCACTGAGTCACCCCAGCATTTTGTGTTCCTTTTTCAAAACCAGCATCTGCAGTTCCTTGTTTTTAAACCATTCCTTCTCTCCAGCCTGTATTAAAGCATGTCTGGCATTTAGCAAACATTGATGTATATATTATACACTTTTGGCCCAAATATCTTTCATTATAGGTTGGCCTAATTCATTTTCCCATGTATGTCTATATGATTCCATCAATGGGACCTCGCTATCTAAGAGGGTATTATAAATATAAGTTGTTAATGTTTCCGTATTATGATATTTATTCAAACATTCATCAAGAATTTCTGGTTCCCTGCCTCTATGATCTTGTGTATTTAACATAATCTCTAAGTTGTATATATCTAAAAAAGTTATTTGAGTGTAGTCCATAAATCTGTTGGAACTCCGGAAATGAAAGAAAAATTCCTTTCTTATAAGATGTCCCATCTTTTTAATTCCGTGACTATTCCATTGTATGAAACCTTTATCCAATATGGAAGGTTTAGATAAAGGGAAAACAGAGTGATATATTGTCCAATTTTAAAGCCGTTTGTAATGGTTTCCAGGTTCGTATACCACTATGTATTATAGGGATTTCCCTATAAGTTTTTTTTGTGCAATTTTGTAGGCGCAAACATAATCGGACCAATTTCAAAAGGCAAACAATATTCCTTTTCCATCCTTAACCAGTCTGGTTGCTGATCCATTTCTTCCAGCCAGAAATTCATATTTTTAATATGGACTGCCCAAAAATAAAACAAAAAAATTGGCAAAGCTAAACCTCCATTAGTCTTTGATTTACATGAATGTTTTTTGCTTATTCTATGATTCTTATAATCCCAAATGAAACTTGTAACAATGGATTGGACTTTAAAAAATAATCATTTTGGGATTTACATCAGAATTGACTGAAATAGGTACAGCAATTGCGGCAAAAAGATCATTTTTTGTAGCATTAATTCTACTAAACATTGAAATGGGAAGTGTTTTCCAATATTGAATAGTCTTACTTAGTTTATTCAGTAAGGTGGGAAATTTGATTTGAATAAAGAAGTGTATGTCTTAGTTACATAAATTTCTAAATATTTAAATTTTCCTTAACAATTTTAAAATGGGTTTGTTGTGGTGTATGTAAATTGAGTTCCGTTGTTGGCATGATTTTTCTTTTATTCCAATTAATGCTATATCCTGAAAACTGACCAAACTGAGTAATTAGATTGTGTGTGTGTATGTGTGGGTGTTTGTGGCTGTGCGTGTGTTTGTGTGTGCGTTCGCGCATGTGTGTGTGTCTGTGTGTGCGTATGTGTGCACGTGTGTGTGTGTGTGTGGGGGTGTCTGTGTGTGCGTGTATGTGTGTGCGTGCGTGTGGATGTGTGTGCATGCGTGGCTGTATGTGTGGGCGAGTGCGTGTGTGTGTGCGCATGTGAGGCTGTTTGTGTGTGTGTGGGTGAGTGTGTGCGTGTGTGTCTATGGCTGTTTGTTGTGTGTGTTTATGTGTGCATGTTTGTGTGTGGGTCCGTGCACGTGTGTGTGTGAGTGCGTGTGCGGGCATGTGTGTGTACATGCATGTGAGTGTGCGTGCATGTGTGTGTGCGTGTGGGTGAGTGTGCGTGTGCGCGTGCGTGTGAGTGTATGTGTGGTTGTTTGTGTGCGTGTGGGTGTGTTTGTGTAGGTGGGTGGGTGCGTGTGTGTGCGCATGCGTGTGTGTGTGTGTGGGTGCGTGTGTGTGTGGCTGTTTGTGTGCGGCTGTGTGAGAGTGTATGCGTATGTGCGTGTGTATGCATGCGCGTGTGTGTGTGTGTGTGGGGGGCTGCGTGTGTGGCTGTTTGATTGTGTGTGTGTGTGTGTGTGTGTGTGTGTGTGTGTGTGTGTGTGTGTGTGTGTGTGTGTGTGTGTGTGTGTGTGTGTGTGTGTGTGTGTATGTTAAACCCGTCTCACGGTGCGAGTTGCCCCACGAGTGACCCCGAGTTTTCACTCGTGGTGATCACGTACAGCCAACGAAGTGGGAACGTCGGAACTCGCGCGATCAACTTCTCCACTCGTGGCGCTAACGGCAGGTACCTGTGAAACTTGTGAACTCGTGAAAAAAGTCAAACATGTTTGACTTTTTCCACGAGTCAAATTTCGTGGTCAAGTTTAAAATTGAAACAATTAAACTCAGAGTTATATCGTAGTGGCCCGTGCGTTAACTTTAGTGATCCGTGCGTCTACCGTGGGAACTCTTTAATAGACACAAAATGCTGGAGTAACTCAGCGGACCAGGCAGCATCTCTGGAGAGAAGGAATGGAGTCGAGACCCTTCTTCAGACTTACCCAAAACGCCACCCATTCCTTCTCTCCAGATATGCGCCTGTCCCGCCGAGTTACTCAAGCATTTTGTGTCTATCTATACTTTAGTTTCGGATATGATCAAGTGTAAGAAACGCAAACCAGACTACCTTCACATCAGAGAATCCTAATGTTCCTAATTTGGCCGAGGCACTTCACTGTCTGTGTGTAGGAAGGAACTGCAGATGCTGGTTTACACCGACGATAGACACAAACATGCTGGAGTAACTCAGCGGGACAGGCATCGCATCTGGAGAGAAGGAATGGGTGATGTTTTGGGTCGGGACCCTTCTTCAGACTCCCCGCTCATTCTTCCCTCGTCGATGTGAACTTGTGGCGGTGCGAGGAATCGGGCGTCGCTGGGTAAGGGGAAGAGAGGTTTTACTGCTGAATTATGCGCAACAGAAGCATGAAGTGGGGGTAAAGTCCGTTTAAACTATCTTGTTCCCCCCCCCCAATGTTGGGAGAGAGAGTTGTGCAAACAAACCACGGGAGACTGCATCTTTGGAGGGAAATCATAAAATGTATAGGGATGTTTCGGGCAGGGACCCTAAAGGTTGACTACCCGTTTCTCAGATGCCGTTCCTAGCCCCCCTCTCACTCCTCCCCACCCATAGTCTTTGCCTTCTCCCAATTCCACCATCCCTCGCCCCCCCCCCCCCCCCCCAAACCTGTCCTCGCCTGAACTGCTGAAGATAACCGCGTGCTTTAAATGCGAATCCCGGACTGCAGCAACAACACACGCCCTGAGCGGGAGAGGAACTTGGTGACTCAAGAGCAAATGGGAGGGGAACTTGGTAACTCTGGAGACGAACTCGGAACATCGCAGATTACCATACCCGTGGGAACTCGCCTCAAACACTTGCACATCAACTTGGAATATCGTACCCAACCACGAGTCTGTCACGCTGGGTCACTCGTGTGTCAATTCGCACCGTGAGACAGGGCCTTTTGGGTGTGTGTGTGTGTTAGTGTGTGCGTTCGTGCGTGTGCGTGCACGTGTGTGCGCGTCTACGTGTGTGTTTGCATGCGTGCGCGTGTGTGTGTGTGCGCGCGCGGGTGTGCGTGTGTGTGTGTGTGTACAGAGACGGGGAGGGGGGGCAGGAAGGGATGGGCTACAGAGACGGGGAGAGGGGGTGCAGGGGCAGGAGGGGAGGGGGTTACAGAGACGGGGAGAGGGGGTGCAGGGGCAGGAGGGGAGCGGGTTACGGAGAGGGGGTGCAGGGGCAGGAGGGGAGCGGGTTACAGAGACGGGGAGAGGGGGTGCAGGGGCAGGAGGGGAGCGGGTTACAGAGACGGGGAGAGGGGGTGCAAGTGCAATAGGAGAGGCGATTACAGAGACGGGGAGAGGGGGTGCAGGGGCAATAGGGGAGGCGATTACAGAGATGGGGAGAGGGCGTGTAGATCCCTGTACTTACTACTGGTGACAGTGAGCTGCGGCCACCACCCAGCGCGGGTGGATCAAAGCGCCGCTGCACATATCGTAGCCGAAGTTGAGGGACACGGTGCGGCTTGTTTACTGCAAACGTAGCCGCCCGCGCTCTTGTCCCGTCTGTCCGCTCCGGGACTATGGGGGTGGGAGATAGAGAGAGAACACGGTCATTGCCAGCGGGGGGGGGGGGAGGGGGGGGGCGAGCGAGAGGAGAGCTAGAGGGAGGCGAAATAAAGAGGGGAGAGAGGAGGGGGACAGGAGGTGGATAGATTAGTGGGGGAGGGAATGAGGGGAGGGAGAACAAGGGGCAGAGAGGTGAGGGGAAGGAGAAGGGGGAGAGAGATAAGGGGAGAAGGAGTGAAGGGGCGAGAGAGAGGGGAGATAGTGCGCTAAGAGGGCGGGAGAAAGAAGGGGAGAGAAGTGGAGAGGGAGAATGTGAGAGAGAAGAGGGGTAGAGAGAGAGCGGGGGGTGGGACAGAATCGGGAGAGAGGGGGAGAGGAAGGGGAGGAGGGGGAGAGGGGGGTCGGGCTCAGGAAGGGAGACATAGAACGGGGAGAGGGAGGAGGGACAGAGAGTAGGTGAGAGGAGGAGTGGGGAGAGGGGGGCGTACAGGAGTGGGGGGAGAGAGGAAGTGCGGGAGACCGGAGGGGGTGACAGATGAGGGGGGAGAGAGTAGGGTCGGGAGACAGCAGGGAGAGACAGAGGAAGGGCAACAGAGCAGGGGAGGGAGACACAGGGGAAGAGTGTCCGGGGGTGGGGTGTACACTCACCGGCGAGTCCGAGGAAGACGAGAAGCAGAAGGGTCTTCATGTGTGTGGAGTCGGGGCGCGGGTGCCATTGGCGAGTGACCGCACCTGTGCTCTTCCAAGCCCGTGTGTGGCTCTAGGCGAGGTCGGGGAGGGAGGTAGGGACGGGGAATGGGAGGTGGGAAAGTGGGAGGGAGGGAGCGAGAGGGAATGGGGAGAGGGAGGGAGGGGGAGAGGAAAGGGAGGTGGAGTGGAGAGGGGGAGGGTTTATAGAGAAAGAAAACCTAAAACTCAAACTAAAGTAAAACTAATTTAAACTAAACTCAAACTCTCAGAACACCTTCGCTCGGTCCACCTGGACCCACCTGATCTACCGGTTGACAAACACTTACCACCTCGACGACAGCCAACATTGCCCCGTTTCCCGTATCATCGTCACTTTTTTGCATATATTTTATTAATTTGTTCTATATCTCTCCACGTCACCGTCTGTATGTCTGGTTTCATTTCCCCACGACTCTCAGTCTGACCTGCGGAGGTACTCCTACACGGTAAATAAAACGCTGAAGTAACCCAGCGTGTCAGGCAGCATCTCTGGAGAGAAGGAATGGGTGACATTTCTGAGAGTCTGGGGAAAATGAAACGAGAGATATAGACGTTGATGTGGAGAGGCACAGAAAAAATAGTAACATATATGCAAAGCGTGTCGATGATATGGGAAGCGGGCCAATGTTGGCTGCATTCTCGGCTACATGGTTTTATTGTGTTTTTTTTTGTTAGAGGTAAGTATAATAGTGTGGTACTTGAGTACCTAATACACACATACATATTTCCATTCTTGTACAACTTCGATCTTTTGATCGACCAATAAAAGAACATTGAGAGAAACAAATAAATAAAGAGTGTCGGAATAGACAGACAAGCGAGTAGAAACAGAGAGCAAAATAAATAAAGGACAGAGATGAGAAGCTAAAAAGATTGAAAGAGAAGGAGAAAATAAAGAAAATAGAGATTAGGAGAGATCTACCTATTTCGTATTTTGCCCATCCGTCACCCGGTTCTAAACCATTTAATTTCTAAGGTTAAATTATGTTGCACTATATGGTTGTAAAAAGTTGATAAAAGGAGACCGAGTCTTTGAGAATTGGTCTACTTTGCCTAGTAGGAGGAATCTCATTTCTTCAAGATGTAGCGTTTCAGACATGTTTGACATCCACATGTTTGACATCCACATTTTGAATGTTGGCGTGGTTGCGTTTCTGCAAAATTTGAGTATAAGTTTTGTTGGTGTTATTAGACCGTAATTAAGAAAACCTTCATGGAATAGAGTTAACTTCCCTCTTCCATTGATCCAAAGGTAATCAGTTCTGCATTGGGTTCAATTTCGTGTTGAATATGTTGGTAAAAATCCTAAAAAAATCATTCCAAAATGTATACAGTTTTGCACAAGAGGCAAAGGAATGTGCTATAGTGACATTTTGAGTTAGACATTTGTCACAGATGGGGAAACATTTCAAAATATTTTATTCAGTCTAGTTTTCGAATAATAGAATCGATATAAAATTTTAAATTGAGTTAGGTTATGTCTTACATTAATTGAACATTTGTTTAAATATAATATTTTTTTCCCATCTATCGTTTGGAATTTTTATCAATATCTCTTGTTCCCAGTCCCTTCTAATTGCCTCTGTCGTTGGTGTTTCTATATTTAGAATTATATTATATAAGTAAGATCTTAAATTGTTTGATTCTGCCTTTCTATTCATTCCTTCCTACAATAAATCTGGGGCTAAAGTTTGACATCCTTGTATATATTTTTTCAAATAATCTTGAATTTGAAGATATTTGAAATATTGATTACTTTTCAAATTATATTTTAGATGTAATTGTTGGCATGATAAAAGTTTTCCCATTTCATACATATCTCCCATCGTTTTAATTCATATTATTTCCCAATGGATAAACATTTTATCAATAATTGATGGTTTGAAAGAGGGATTGTTAGCTACTGGATAAAGACGCGATAATTTTCTTAATTTTAAAGTTAAATGTATTTAATTCCAAATTCGGATTATACTGTGAATAATTGGATTCTTCTTATATATTATATTGTTCAGTTTCATCGGGGAAAGAAGGATAGCTCCTATATTATAAGGGGAACAATCCTCTTTCTCCATTGTTATCCAGTCTACCTGTTGAGCAGAACTGTCCATCCAATAGATTATATTTTTAATATTCACTGCCCAATAGCAATACAATAAGTTAGGGAGTGTCAGTCCCCCTGATTCTTTAGATTTACACAAGTGTTTATATTTAATTATGTGTGATTTATAATCCCATAATTAAAAACATGACGTAAAAGAAGTCCCCCTCATGTTACCCCTAAACGTCTGTCCCTTAATTCTCATGTCATGCCCTCTTGTTTGAATCTTCCCTACCCTCAATGGGAAAAGCTTATCCACGTCAATCTGTCTATCCCTTTCATCATTTTAAAGACCTCAATCAAGTTCCCCCTTAACCTTCTGCGCTCCAAAGAATAAATACCTAACTTGTTCAACCTTTCTCTGTAACTTAGTTGCTGGAACCCAGGCAACATTCTGGTAAATCTCCTCTGTACTCTCTCTATTTTGTTGATATCCTTCCTATAATTAGGCGACCAAAATTGTACACCATACTCCAGAATTGGTCTCACCAATGCCTTGTACAATTTTAACATAACTTCCCTACTCCTATATTCAATGCTCTGATTTATAAAGGCCAGCACACCAAAAGCTTTCTTTGCCACCCTATTTACATGTGAACCCACCTTCAGGGAACTATGCACAGTTATTCCTAGATCCCTCTGTTCCACAGCATTCCTCAATTCCCCACCATTTACCATGTACGTCCTATTTTCATTTGTCCTGCCAAGATGTAGCACCTCACACTTATCAGCATTAAACTCCATCTGCAACTCTTCCAAATGGCCCAAATCTCTCTGTATATTTTGAAAATCTACTTCATTATCCACAGCACCACCTATCTTATTATCACCTGCATACTTACTTATCCAATTTCCACCCCATCATCTAGATCATTGATGTACATGACAAACAACAGTGGACCCAGCACAGTTCCCTGAGGCACCACACTGGTCACCGGCTTCCAACCTGACAAACAGCCATCCACCATTACTCTCTGGCATCTCCCATTCAGCCACTGTTGAATCCATCTTGCTACTCCGCCATTAACACCCAAAGATCGAACCTTCTTAACCACCTTCCATGGGGAGCCTTGTCAAAGGCCTTACTGAAATCCATATAGACAACATCCACTGCTTTACCCTCATCAATTTCCCGAGTAACCTCTTCAAAAAATTCAAGAAGGTTTGTCAAAAATGACCTTCCAGGCACAAATCCATGTTGACTGTTCTTGATCAGACCCTGTTTATCCAGATACTTATATATATTATCTCTAAATATCCTTTCCATTAATGTGCCCATCACTGACGTCAAACTAACAGGTCTATAATTGCTAGGTTTATTCTTTGAACCCTTTTTAAACAATGGAACAAATGCGCAGTCCGCCAATCCTCAGGCACTATTCCCTTTTCTAATGACATTTGAAATGTTTATGTCATAGCCCCTGCTATTTCTACACTAACTGCCCTCAATGTCCTAGGGAATATCCTGTCAGGACCTGGAGACTTATCCACTTTTATATTTTTCAAAAGTGTCAGTATTTCCTCCTCTTTGAATCTCATAGTTTCCATAGCTACTCTACTTTTTTCCCTTGCCTCACAGAGTTCAATATCCTATACAGAAGAAAATAAATTGTTCAATATCGCCCCCATCTCTTTTGGCTCTGCAGATAGCTGTCCATTCTGACTCTCTAATGGTCCAATGTTATCCCTCGTTATCCTTTTGCTATTAATATAGCTGTAGAAACCCTTTGGATTTACTTTCACCCTTCTTGCCAAAGCAACCTCATATCTTCTTTTAGCTTTTCTTATTTATCTCTTAAGATTCTTTTTACATTCTTTATACTCATTTAGCACCTCGTTTACTCCATGCGTCCTATAATAATTGTAGATATCCCTCTTTTTTCGAACCAAGTGTCCAATTTCCCTTGAAAACCATGGCTCTTTCCGATTTTTACTATTTCCTTTCAACCGAGCAGGGACATAAATATTCTGTACTCTTACAATTTTCCCTTTAAATGTCCTCCATTTCTCTTCTACATCCTTCCCATAAAACAAAATATCCCAATTCACTCCTTTTAAATCATTACGCATTCCCTCAAAGTTAGCCTTTCTCCAATCAAAAATCTCAACCCTAGATCCAGTTCTGACTCTCTCCATAATTATATTAAATCTAGTGGTATTGTGATCACTGGTCCCGAAGTGCTCACCGACGCATACCTCCGTCACCTGACCTGCCTCATTTCCAAGCAGGAGGTCCAGCACTGCCCCTTCTCTGGTCGATACCTCTTTGTATTGCTGCAAATACTACCCTGCACACATTTTACGAACTCCAAACCATCCATTCCATTTACGGAATGTGTTTCCCAGTCTAATTTTGGAAAATTGAAATCTCCCACAATCACTACCTTGTGCTTACTGCTAATATCTGCTATCTCCTTACATATTAGCTCTTCCAATTCTCGCTCCACATTTGGCGGTCTATAATACACCCCTAAAAGTGTTGGTAGACCACTTCTCAGTTCCACCCAAATAGCCTCCCTAGACGAGCCCTCTAATCTATCCTGCCAAAGCACTGCTGTAATATCTTCTCTGACAAGCAATGCAACACCTCCACCTCTGGTCCCTCCAATTATATCACACCTGAAGCAACGAAATCCTGGAATATTTAGTTTCCAATCACAACCCTCCCGCAACCATGTTTCACTGATTGCCACAACATCATCTTTTCAGGTGTCAATCCAGTTTCTAAGTTCATCCACCTCTCCTAGCATTAAAATATACACATTTTAGAAACCCACCATCCCTTATTCTCTGTTTATTATCTTTTTCCTCTTTCTCGCCTACATTTTGGGTCCGAGTGCTTCCCTTCTCTGCCTCTTGCCCCTCACCCTGTCCCCTAGCTCCCTCTACCCGAGTCCCTCCCCCCACCTTTTCTAGTTTAAAGTCTCCTTTGCAAATCTCCCCGCCAGGATATTGGTTCCCCTCGGGTTCAAGTGAAACCCGTCCTTTTTATACAGATCATGCCTTCCCCAAAATTGGTTCCAGTGATCAAGAAACTTGAATCCCTGCCCACTGCACCAGTCCCTCAGCCACGCATTTATCCTCCACCTCATTCCATTCCTACTCTCACTGTCACGTGGCACAGGCAGCAATCCTGAAAGTGTTACTCTTTTGGTCCTTCTCCTTAACTTTCCCCCCAACTCCCTAAATTCTCCTTTCAGGACCTCGTCTCTTGTTCTGCCTATGTCATTGGTACCAATGTGTACCACAACATCAGGCTCCTCTCCCTCCCTTTTCAGAATCATTTGAACACGTTCCGACACATCCGAGACCCTGGCACCAGGGAGGCAAACTACCATCCGTCTCTCCCGAGTGCGTCCACAGAATCGCCAATCTGACCCCCTAACTATGGAGTCCCCTATTACAATTGCCCTCCTCTTTTTGCTACCCTACTGAGCATCAGGGCCGTTCCTTGTGCCGGAGACCCGGCCGCTGTTGCTGCCCCAGGTAGGCTGTCCGCTCCAATCGTACTCAAACATGAGTACCTATTTTCCAGGTGGACAGGCACCGGGGTACTCTCTAGTCCCTGTCTCTGCCCCTTGCCCTTCCTAACAGTGACCCACTTGCCTGCCTCCCGTGGTCTTGGAGTGACCACCTCCCTGCAATTCTTGTCTATGACTTCCTCACTCTCCCTAACCAGATGGAGATGCCCGGGCTGCTGTTCCAGGTTCCTAACACAGTCCCTTAGGACCCCCATCTCGACACACCTGCGCAGATGTGGACGGCTGGAGGGCTATCAGATTTCCTGACCTCCCACATCTGACATCCAGAACAGGACAATGCCCTGGCCTTCATACTCCCCCTTACACAGGTTATAATATCAACACAATATCAACACAAACTGCTGGAATCTGACTGCCAATCAGCTGCTTTCTCGAATCCACTTCCCACCAATCAGCGGCTTCCTAAAAAAAAACCCTTATCTGAATGGAACGTTAGCGATTGTGCCGCTCCACCTCCCTCTTCCAACGGCTCCTGTGGGCCTCTGTGGAAATGGTGGTTTGCTTTGAAAATGGAAATGGTGGTTTGCTTTGAAAATGCAAAAGTTAGTTTGATTTGAAAATGCAAAAAGGCGGTTTGCTTTGAACATACAAATGGGAGTTTGCTTTGGAAATGCAAGAGGTTTGCTTTGAAAATGCAAACGGTGGTTTTCTTTGAAAATGCTAAATGTGGTTTGTTTTGAACATGCAAAACGTGGTTTGCTTACAAACTTCAACAGGTGTTTTTTCTTTGAAAATGCAAAAAGTGGTTTGTTTTGAAAATCTAAAAGATGGTTTGCTTTGAGCTTTGCTTTGAAAATGCACAATGTTTTCTTTGAAACTGCAAAAGGTTTGCTTTGAAAAGGCAAAAGGTTTGCATTGAAAATGCAAAAGGTTTTCTTTGAAAATGCAAAAGGTGGTTTGCTTTAAAAATGCTAAAGGTGGTTTGCTTTGAACTCGCAAAATGTTCTATGCTTTGATAATGCAAAAGGTGGTTTGCTTTGAAAATGCGAAAGATTTGCTTTGAAAATGCAAAAGGATTGCTTTGAAAATGCGAACGGTTTGCTTTGAGTAGGCAAAATGTTTGCATTGAAAATCCAAAAGGTTTTCTTTGAAAATGCAAAAGGATTGCTTTGTAAATGCAACAGATTTGCTTTGAAAATGCATAAGGTTTACTTTGCAAATGCAAAAGGATTGGTTTGAAAATGTTAATGGTGGTTTGCTTTGAAAATGCAAAAGTTAGTTTGATTTGAAAATGCAAAAAGTTTGCTTTGAAAATGCAAATGGTGGCGGTTTGAAAATGCAAAAGGAGGTTTGCTTTGCAAAAGCCAAATGTTTGCTTTGAAAATGGAAAACGTGGTTTGCGTTGAAAATGCTAACTGTCGTTTGCTTTGAAAATGCAAATGGTGGTTTGCTTTGACTATGCAAAAGATTGCTTTGAAAATGCGAAAAGTTTGCTTTGAAAATGGAAATGGTGGTTTGCTTTGACTGTGGAAAAGGTTTGCTTTGCAAATGCAAAAGGTGTGCTTTGAAAATGGAAATGGTGGTTTGCTTTGAACATGCAAATCGTGGTTTACTTTGAAAATGCAAACAGCGGTTTGTTTTGAAAATGCAAAAGGTGGTTTTCTTTGAAAATGCAAATTGTGGTTTGCTATGAAATTGCAAATGGAGGTTTGGTTTGAAAATGCAAAAGGTTTGCTTTGAAAATCCAAAAGATGGTTTGCTTTGATGATTGCTTTGAAAATGCAATAGGTGGTTTGCTTTGAAAATGCAAATGGTTGTTTGCTTTGACTATGCAAAAGGTTTGGTTTGAAAATGCGAAAGGTTTGCTTTGAAAATGGAAATGGTGGTTTGCTTTGAAAATGCAAAAGGTGCTTTGCTTTGAAAATGCGAAAAGTGTTTTGCTTTGAAATGCGAAAGATGGTTTGCTTTGAAAATACAAAAGATGGTTTGCTTTGAAAATGCAAACGGTGCTTTGCTTTGAACATTCAAACGGTGGTTCGCTTTGAACATTCAAACGGTGGTTTGGTTTGAACATGCAAATGGTGGTTTGGTTTGAAAATGAAAATGGTGGTTTGTTTTGAAAATGTAAATGGTGGTTTATTTTGAAAATGTAAAATACTTTGTTTGAAAATGCAAAAGGTTTAGTTTGAAAATGCAAATGGTCTGCTTTCAATATGCAAATGGTTTGCTTTGAAAATCCAAATTGAAAATGCAAAAGGTGGTTTTCTATGAAATTGCAATGAATGGTTTAGTTTGAAAATGCAAAAGGTTGTTGCTAAGAAAATCCAAAAGATGGTTTGCTTTGAAAATGCAAAAGGTGGTTTGCTATGAAATTGCAAATGGAGGTTTGGTTTGAAAATGCAAAATGTTTGCATTGAAAATGCAAAAGGTTTGCTTTGAAAATCCAAAAGGTGGTTTGCTTTGAAGTTTCCTTTGAAAATGCAAAAGGTGGTTTGCTTTGAAAATGCAAACGGTGGTTTGCTTTGATGATGCAAAAGGTTTGCTTTGAAAATGCGAAAGGCTTGCTTTGAAAATGGAAATTGTGCTTTGCTTTGAAAATGCAAAAGGTGCTTTGCTTTGAAAATGCTAAAGGTAGTTTGCTTTGAGGTTTTGTTTGAGAAAGCAAATTGTGGTTTGCTTTTAAAATGCAAATGGTTTGCTGTCAAAATGCAAATGCAAACGGTGGTTTTCTTTGAAAATGTTAAATGCGGTTTGTTTTGAACATACAAGGCGTGGTTTGCTTTGAAAATGCAAAAAGTGTTTTGTTTTGAAAATGTAAAAGGTGGTTTGCTTTGAAGTTTGCTTTGAAAATGCAGAAGGTTTGCTTTGAAAATGCAAAAGGTTTGCTTTGAAAATACAAATGGTTTGCTTTGAAAATGGAAATGGTGCATTGTTTTGAAAATGCAAAAGGTGGTTTGCTTTGAACATGCAAAACGACGTTTGCTTTGAAAATGAAAATGGTGGTTTGCTTTGAAAATGCAAAAGGTTTACTTTGAAATTGCAAGTGGTTTGCCTTGCAAATAGAAATGTTGGTTTGCTTCGAAAATGCAAAAGGTGGATTTCTTTGAAAATGCAAAAGGTGGTATGCTCTGCGGTTTGCTTTGAAAATGCAAAAGGTGGTTTGCTATGAAAATGCAAAACGTGGTTTGCTTTGAAAATGCAAAAAGCTTTGCTTCGAAAATTGAAATGTGGTTTGTTTGAAAATGCATATTGGTCTGCTTTGGAAAGGTTGTTTACTTTGAAAATGCAAAAGGTGGTTTGCTCCGAAAATGCAACAGGCGGTTTACGTAGAAAATGCAAACAGTGTTTTCATTTGAAAATGCTAAAAGGTGGTTTGCTTTGAGGCTGTTTTAAAAATACAAATAGTGCTTCCTTTGAAAATGCATGTTGGTTTGCTTTGCAAATGCAAAATGTGGTTTGTTAGAAAATGCAAAAGGTTTCCTTTGAAATTGCAAAAGGTTTGCTTTGAAAATGGAAATGGTGGTTTGCTTTGAAAATGGAAATGGTGGTTTGCTTTGAAAATGCAAAAGTTAGTTTGATTTGAAAATGCAAAAAGGCGGTTTGCTTTGAACATACAAATGGGAGTTTGCTTTGGAAATGCAAGAGGTTTGCTTTGAAAATGCAAACGGTGGTTTTCTTTGAAAATGCTAAATGTGGTTTGTTTTGAACATGCAAAACGTGGTTTGCTTACAAACTTCAACAGGTGTTTTTTCTTTGAAAATGCAAAAAGTGGTTTGTTTTGAAAATCTAAAAGATGGTTTGCTTTGAGCTTTGCTTTGAAAATGCACAATGTTTTCTTTGAAACTGCAAAAGGTTTGCTTTGAAAAGGCAAAAGGTTTGCATTGAAAATGCAAAAGGTTTTCTTTGAAAATGCAAAAGGTGGTTTGCTTTAAAAATGCTAAAGGTGGTTTGCTTTGAACTCGCAAAATGTTCTATGCTTTGATAATGCAAAAGGTGGTTTGCTTTGAAAATGCGAAAGATTTGCTTTGAAAATGCAAAAGGATTGCTTTGAAAATGCGAACGGTTTGCTTTGAGTAGGCAAAATGTTTGCATTGAAAATCCAAAAGGTTTTCTTTGAAAATGCAAAAGGATTGCTTTGTAAATGCAACAGATTTGCTTTGAAAATGCATAAGGTTTACTTTGCAAATGCAAAAGGATTGGTTTGAAAATGTTAATGGTGGTTTGCTTTGAAAATGCAAAAGTTAGTTTGATTTGAAAATGCAAAAAGTTTGCTTTGAAAATGCAAATGGTGGCGGTTTGAAAATGCAAAAGGAGGTTTGCTTTGCAAAAGCCAAATGTTTGCTTTGAAAATGGAAAACGTGGTTTGCGTTGAAAATGCTAACTGTCGTTTGCTTTGAAAATGCAAATGGTGGTTTGCTTTGACTATGCAAAAGATTGCTTTGAAAATGCGAAAAGTTTGCTTTGAAAATGGAAATGGTGGTTTGCTTTGACTGTGGAAAAGGTTTGCTTTGCAAATGCAAAAGGTGTTCTTTGAAAATGGAAATGGTGGTTTGCTTTGAAAATGCAAAAGGTGGTTTGCTTTGAAAATGCGAAAAGTGTTTAACGTTGAAAATGCTAAAGGTAGTTTGCTTTGAGGTTTTCTTTGAAAATGCAAATTGTGGTTTGATTTGAATATGCAAATGGTGGTATTCTTTGAAAATGCAAAAGGTTTGCTTTGAAAATGCAATAGGTTTGATTTTAAAATGCAAATGGTGGCGGTTTGAAAATGCAAAAGTTGGCTTACTTGGAGAATGCAAAATGTTTGCTTTGAAAATGCAAAAGGTTTGCTTTGAAAATGGAAAATGTCTGCTTTCAAAATGGAAATCGAGGTTTGCTTTGAAAATGCAAAATGTGGTTTGCTTTGAACATGCAAATCGTGGTTTACTTTGAAAATGCAAACAGCGGTTTGTTTTGAAAATGCAAAAGGTGGTTTGCTTTGAAAATGCAAAAGGTGGTTTGCTATGAAATTGCAAATGGAGGTTTGGTTTGAAAATGCAAAAGGTTTGCTTTGAAAATCCAAAAGATGGTTTGCTTTGATGATTGCTTTGAAAATGCAATAGGTGGTTTGCTTTGAAAATGCAAATGGTTGTTTGCTTTGACTATGCAAAAGGTTTGGTTTGAAAATGCGAAAGGTTTGCTTTGAAAATGGAAATGGTGGTTTGCTTTGAAAATGCAAAAGGTGCTTTGCTTTGAAAATGCGAAAAGTGTTTTGCTTTGAAATGCGAAAGATGGTTTGCTTTGAAAATACAAAAGATGGTTTGCTTTGAAAATGCAAACGGTGCTTTGCTTTGAACATTCAAACGGTGGTTCGCTTTGAACATTCAAACGGTGGTTTGGTTTGAACATGCAAATGGTGGTTTGGTTTGAAAATGAAAATGGTGGTTTGTTTTGAAAATGTAAATGGTGGTTTATTTTGAAAATGTAAAATACTTTGTTTGAAAATGCAAAAGGTTTAGTTTGAAAATGCAAATGGTCTGCTTTCAATATGCAAATGGTTTGCTTTGAAAATCCAAATTGAAAATGCAAAAGGTGGTTTTCTATGAAATTGCAATGAATGGTTTAGTTTGAAAATGCAAAAGGTTGTTGCTAAGAAAATCCAAAAGATGGTTTGCTTTGAAAATGCAAAAGGTGGTTTGCTATGAAATTGCAAATGGAGGTTTGGTTTGAAAATGCAAAATGTTTGCATTGAAAATGCAAAAGGTTTGCTTTGAAAATCCAAAAGGTGGTTTGCTTTGAAGTTTCCTTTGAAAATGCAAAAGGTGGTTTGCTTTGAAAATGCAAACGGTGGTTTGCTTTGATGATGCAAAAGGTTTGCTTTGAAAATGCGAAAGGCTTGCTTTGAAAATGGAAATTGTGCTTTGCTTTGAAAATGCAAAAGGTGCTTTGCTTTGAAAATGCTAAAGGTAGTTTGCTTTGAGGTTTTGTTTGAGAAAGCAAATTGTGGTTTGCTTTTAAAATGCAAATGGTTTGCTGTCAAAATGCAAATGCAAACGGTGGTTTTCTTTGAAAATGTTAAATGCGGTTTGTTTTGAACATACAAGGCGTGGTTTGCTTTGAAAATGCAAAAAGTGTTTTGTTTTGAAAATGTAAAAGGTGGTTTGCTTTGAAGTTTGCTTTGAAAATGCAGAAGGTTTGCTTTGAAAATGCAAAAGGTTTGCTTTGAAAATACAAATGGTTTGCTTTGAAAATGGAAATGGTGCATTGTTTTGAAAATGCAAAAGGTGGTTTGCTTTGAACATGCAAAACGACGTTTGCTTTGAAAATGAAAATGGTGGTTTGCTTTGAAAATGCAAAAGGTTTACTTTGAAATTGCAAGTGGTTTGCCTTGCAAATAGAAATGTTGGTTTGCTTCGAAAATGCAAAAGGTGGATTTCTTTGAAAATGCAAAAGGTGGTATGCTCTGCGGTTTGCTTTGAAAATGCAAAAGGTGGTTTGCTATGAAAATGCAAAACGTGGTTTGCTTTGAAAATGCAAAAAGCTTTGCTTCGAAAATTGAAATGTGGTTTGTTTGAAAATGCATATTGGTCTGCTTTGGAAAGGTTGTTTACTTTGAAAATGCAAAAGGTGGTTTGCTCCGAAAATGCAACAGGCGGTTTACGTAGAAAATGCAAACAGTGTTTTCATTTGAAAATGCTAAAAGGTGGTTTGCTTTGAGGCTGTTTTAAAAATACAAATAGTGCTTCCTTTGAAAATGCATGTTGGTTTGCTTTGCAAATGCAAAATGTGGTTTGTTAGAAAATGCAAAAGGTTTCCTTTGAAATTGCAAAAGGTTTGCTTTGAAAATGGAAATGGTGGTTTGCTTTGAAAATGGAAATGGTGGTTTGCTTTGAAAATGCAAAAGTTAGTTTGATTTGAAAATGCAAAAAGGCGGTTTGCTTTGAACATACAAATGGGAGTTTGCTTTGGAAATGCAAGAGGTTTGCTTTGAAAATGCAAACGGTGGTTTTCTTTGAAAATGCTAAATGTGGTTTGTTTTGAACATGCAAAACGTGGTTTGCTTACAAACTTCAACAGGTGTTTTTTCTTTGAAAATGCAAAAAGTGGTTTGTTTTGAAAATCTAAAAGATGGTTTGCTTTGAGCTTTGCTTTGAAAATGCACAATGTTTTCTTTGAAACTGCAAAAGGTTTGCTTTGAAAAGGCAAAAGGTTTGCATTGAAAATGCAAAAGGTTTTCTTTGAAAATGCAAAAGGTGGTTTGCTTTAAAAATGCTAAAGGTGGTTTGATTTGAACTCGCAAAATGTTCTATGCTTTGATAATGCAAAAGGTGGTTTGCTTTGAAAATGCGAAAGATTTGCTTTGAAAATGCAAAAGGATTGCTTTGAAAATGCGAACGGTTTGCTTTGAGTAGGCAAAATGTTTGCATTGAAAATCCAAAAGGTTTTCTTTGAAAATGCAAAAGGATTGCTTTGTAAATGCAACAGATTTGCTTTGAAAATGCATAAGGTTTACTTTGCAAATGCAAAAGGATTGGTTTGAAAATGTTAATGGTGGTTTGCTTTGAAAATGCAAAAGTTAGTTTGATTTGAAAATGCAAAAAGTTTGCTTTGAAAATGCAAATGGTGGCGGTTTGAAAATGCAAAAGGAGGTTTGCTTTGCAAAAGCCAAATGTTTGCTTTGAAAATGGAAAACGTGGTTTGCGTTGAAAATGCTAACTGTCGTTTGCTTTGAAAATGCAAATGGTGGTTTGCTTTGACTATGCAAAAGATTGCTTTGAAAATGCGAAAAGTTTGCTTTGAAAATGGAAATGGTGGTTTGCTTTGACTGTGGAAAAGGTTTGCTTTGCAAATGCAAAAGGTGTGCTTTGAAAATGGAAATGGTGGTTTGCTTTGAAAATGCAAAAGGTGATTTGCTTTGAAAATGCAAAAGGTGCTTTGCTTTGAAAATGCGAAAAGTGTTTTGCTTTGAAATGCGAAAGATGGTTTGCTTTGAAAATACAAAAGATGGTTTGCTTTGAAAATGCAAACGGTGCTTTGCTTTGAACATTCAAACGGTGGTTCGCTTTGAACATTCAAACGGTGGTTTGGTTTGAACATGCAAATGGTGGTTTGGTTTGAAAATGAAAATGGTGGTTTGTTTTGAAAATGTAAATGGTGGTTTATTTTGAAAATGTAAAATACTTTGTTTGAAAATGCAAAAGGTTTAGTTTGAAAATGCAAATGGTCTGCTTTCAATATGCAAATGGTTTGCTTTGAAAATCCAAATTGAAAATGCAAAAGGTGGTTTTCTATGAAATTGCAATGAATGGTTTAGTTTGAAAATGCAAAAGGTTGTTGCTAAGAAAATCCAAAAGATGGTTTGCTTTGAAAATGCAAAAGGTGGTTTGCTATGAAATTGCAAATGGAGGTTTGGTTTGAAAATGCAAAATGTTTGCATTGAAAATGCAAAAGGTTTGCTTTGAAAATCCAAAAGGTGGTTTGCTTTGAAGTTTCCTTTGAAAATGCAAAAGGTGGTTTGCTTTGAAAATGCAAACGGTGGTTTGCTTTGATGATGCAAAAGGTTTGCTTTGAAAATGCGAAAGGCTTGCTTTGAAAATGGAAATTGTGCTTTGCTTTGAAAATGCAAAAGGTGCTTTGCTTTGAAAATGCTAAAGGTAGTTTGCTTTGAGGTTTTGTTTGAGAAAGCAAATTGTGGTTTGCTTTTAAAATGCAAATGGTTTGCTGTCAAAATGCAAATGCAAACGGTGGTTTTCTTTGAAAATGTTAAATGCGGTTTGTTTTGAACATACAAGGCGTGGTTTGCTTTGAAAATGCAAAAAGTGTTTTGTTTTGAAAATGTAAAAGGTGGTTTGCTTTGAAGTTTGCTTTGAAAATGCAGAAGGTTTGCTTTGAAAATGCAAAAGGTTTGCTTTGAAAATACAAATGGTTTGCTTTGAAAATGGAAATGGTGCATTGTTTTGAAAATGCAAAAGGTGGTTTGCTTTGAACATGCAAAACGACGTTTGCTTTGAAAATGAAAATGGTGGTTTGCTTTGAAAATGCAAAAGGTTTACTTTGAAATTGCAAGTGGTTTGCCTTGCAAATAGAAATGTTGGTTTGCTTCGAAAATGCAAAAGGTGGATTTCTTTGAAAATGCAAAAGGTGGTATGCTCTGCGGTTTGCTTTGAAAATGCAAAAGGTGGTTTGCTATGAAAATGCAAAACGTGGTTTGCTTTGAAAATGCAAAAAGCTTTGCTTCGAAAATTGAAATGTGGTTTGTTTGAAAATGCATATTGGTCTGCTTTGGAAAGGTTGTTTACTTTGAAAATGCAAAAGGTGGTTTGCTCCGAAAATGCAACAGGCGGTTTACGTAGAAAATGCAAACAGTGTTTTCATTTGAAAATGCTAAAAGGTGGTTTGCTTTGAGGCTGTTTTAAAAATACAAATAGTGCTTCCTTTGAAAATGCATGTTGGTTTGCTTTGCAAATGCAAAATGTGGTTTGTTAGAAAATGCAAAAGGTTTCCTTTGAAATTGCAAAAGGTTTGCTTTGAAAATGGAAATGGTGGTTTGCTTTGAAAATGGAAATGGTGGTTTGCTTTGAAAATGCAAAAGTTAGTTTGATTTGAAAATGCAAAAAGGCGGTTTGCTTTGAACATACAAATGGGAGTTTGCTTTGGAAATGCAAGAGGTTTGCTTTGAAAATGCAAACGGTGGTTTTCTTTGAAAATGCTAAATGTGGTTTGTTTTGAACATGCAAAACGTGGTTTGCTTACAAACTTCAACAGGTGTTTTTTCTTTGAAAATGCAAAAAGTGGTTTGTTTTGAAAATCTAAAAGATGGTTTGCTTTGAGCTTTGCTTTGAAAATGCACAATGTTTTCTTTGAAACTGCAAAAGGTTTGCTTTGAAAAGGCAAAAGGTTTGCATTGAAAATGCAAAAGGTTTTCTTTGAAAATGCAAAAGGTGGTTTGCTTTAAAAATGCTAAAGGTGGTTTGCTTTGAACTCGCAAAATGTTCTATGCTTTGATAATGCAAAAGGTGGTTTGCTTTGAAAATGCGAAAGATTTGCTTTGAAAATGCAAAAGGATTGCTTTGAAAATGCGAACGGTTTGCTTTGAGTAGGCAAAATGTTTGCATTGAAAATCCAAAAGGTTTTCTTTGAAAATGCAAAAGGATTGCTTTGTAAATGCAACAGATTTGCTTTGAAAATGCATAAGGTTTACTTTGCAAATGCAAAAGGATTGGTTTGAAAATGTTAATGGTGGTTTGCTTTGAAAATGCAAAAGTTAGTTTGATTTGAAAATGCAAAAAGTTTGCTTTGAAAATGCAAATGGTGGCGGTTTGAAAATGCAAAAGGAGGTTTGCTTTGCAAAAGCCAAATGTTTGCTTTGAAAATGGAAAACGTGGTTTGCGTTGAAAATGCTAACTGTCGTTTGCTTTGAAAATGCAAATGGTGGTTTGCTTTGACTATGCAAAAGATTGCTTTGAAAATGCGAAAAGTTTGCTTTGAAAATGGAAATGGTGGTTTGCTTTGACTGTGGAAAAGGTTTGCTTTGCAAATGCAAAAGGTGTGCTTTGAAAATGGAAATGGTGGTTTGCTTTGAAAATGCAAAAGGTGATTTGCTTTGAAAATGCGAAAAGTGTTTAACGTTGAAAATGCTAAAGGTAGTTTGCTTTGAGGTTTTCTTTGAAAATGCAAATTGTGGTTTGATTTGAATATGCAAATGGTGGTATTCTTTGAAAATGCAAAAGGTTTGCTTTGAAAATGCAATAGGTTTGATTTTAAAATGCAAATGGTGGCGGTTTGAAAATGCAAAAGTTGGCTTACTTGGAGAATGCAAAATGTTTGCTTTGAAAATGCAAAAGGTTTGCTTTGAAAATGGAAAATGTCTGCTTTCAAAATGGAAATCGAGGTTTGCTTTGAAAATGCAAAATGTGGTTTGCTTTGAACATGCAAATCGTGGTTTACTTTGAAAATGCAAACAGCGGTTTGTTTTGAAAATGCAAAAGGTGGTTTGCTTTGAAAATGCAAAAGGTGGTTTGCTATGAAATTGCAAATGGAGGTTTGGTTTGAAAATGCAAAAGGTTTGCTTTGAAAATCCAAAAGATGGTTTGCTTTGATGATTGCTTTGAAAATGCAATAGGTGGTTTGCTTTGAAAATGCAAATGGTTGTTTGCTTTGACTATGCAAAAGGTTTGGTTTGAAAATGCGAAAGGTTTGCTTTGAAAATGGAAATGGTGGTTTGCTTTGAAAATGCAAAAGGTGCTTTGCTTTGAAAATGCGAAAAGTGTTTTGCTTTGAAATGCGAAAGATGGTTTGCTTTGAAAATACAAAAGATGGTTTGCTTTGAAAATGCAAACGGTGCTTTGCTTTGAACATTCAAACGGTGGTTCGCTTTGAACATTCAAACGGTGGTTTGGTTTGAACATGCAAATGGTGGTTTGGTTTGAAAATGAAAATGGTGGTTTGTTTTGAAAATGTAAATGGTGGTTTATTTTGAAAATGTAAAATACTTTGTTTGAAAATGCAAAAGGTTTAGTTTGAAAATGCAAATGGTCTGCTTTCAATATGCAAATGGTTTGCTTTGAAAATCCAAATTGAAAATGCAAAAGGTGGTTTTCTATGAAATTGCAATGAATGGTTTAGTTTGAAAATGCAAAAGGTTGTTGCTAAGAAAATCCAAAAGATGGTTTGCTTTGAAAATGCAAAAGGTGGTTTGCTATGAAATTGCAAATGGAGGTTTGGTTTGAAAATGCAAAATGTTTGCATTGAAAATGCAAAAGGTTTGCTTTGAAAATCCAAAAGGTGGTTTGCTTTGAAGTTTCCTTTGAAAATGCAAAAGGTGGTTTGCTTTGAAAATGCAAACGGTGGTTTGCTTTGATGATGCAAAAGGTTTGCTTTGAAAATGCGAAAGGCTTGCTTTGAAAATGGAAATTGTGCTTTGCTTTGAAAATGCAAAAGGTGCTTTGCTTTGAAAATGCTAAAGGTAGTTTGCTTTGAGGTTTTGTTTGAGAAAGCAAATTGTGGTTTGCTTTTAAAATGCAAATGGTTTGCTGTCAAAATGCAAATGCAAACGGTGGTTTTCTTTGAAAATGTTAAATGCGGTTTGTTTTGAACATGCAAGGCGTGGTTTGCTTTGAAAATGCAAAAAGTGTTTTGTTTTGAAAATGTAAAAGGTGGTTTGCTTTGAAGTTTGCTTTGAAAATGCAGAAGGTTTGCTTTGAAAATGCAAAGGGTTTGCTTTGAAAATACAAATGGTTTGCTTTGAAAATGGAAATGGTGCATTGTTTTGAAAATGCAAAAGGTGGTTTGCTTTGAACATGCAAAACGACGTTTGCTT
Source organism: Raja brachyura (assembly GCA_963514005.1). Next base: position 55,717 of record CAUPSL010001378.1, read on the forward strand.
TGAAAATGAAAATGGTGGTTTGCTTTGAAAATGCAAAAGGTTTACTTTGAAATTGCAAGTGGTTTGCCTTGCAAATAGAAATGTTGGTTTGCTTCGAAAATGCAAAAGGTGGATTTCTTTGAAAATGCAAAAGGTGGTATGCTCTGCGGTTTGCTTTGAAAATGCAAAAGGTGGTTTGCTATGAAAATGCAAAACGTGGTTTGCTTTGAAAATGCAAAAAGCTTTGCTTCGAAAATTGAAATGTGGTTTGTTTGAAAATGCATATTGGTCTGCTTTGAAAAGGTTGTTTACTTTGAAAATGCAAAAGGTGGTTTGCTCCGAAAATGCAACAGGCGGTTTACGTAGAAAATGCAAACAGTGTTTTCATTTGAAAATGCTAAAAGGTGGTTTGCTTTGAGGTTGTTTTAAAAATACAAATAGTGTTTCCTTTGAAAATGCATGTTGGTTTGCTTTGCAAATGCAAAATGTGGTTTGTTAGAAAATGCAAAAGGTTTCCTTTGAAATTGCAAAAGGTTTGCTTTGAAAATGGAAATGGTGGTTTGCTTTGAAAATGGAAATGGTGGTTTGCTTTGAAAATGCGAAATGTGGTTTGCTTTGAAAATACAAAAGGTTTGCTTTGTAAGTGCAACAGATTTGCTTTGAAAATGCAAAATGTGTGCTTTGAAAATGCGAAAGGTGGTTTGCTTTGAAAATACAAAAGGTGGTTTGCTTTGAAAATGCATACGGCGGTTTGCTTTGACATTCAAACGGTGGTTTGCTTTGAACATGCAAACGGTGGTTTGGTTTGAAATTGCAAATTGTGGTTTGGTTTGAAAATGTAAATGGTGGTTTATTTTGAAAATGTAAAATACTTTGTTTGAAAATGCAAAAGGTTTAGTTTGAAAATGCAAAAGGTCTGCTTTGAATATGCAAATGGTTTGCTTTGAATATGCAAATTGAAAATGCAAACGGTGGTTTCCTATGAAATTGCAATAAATGGTTTGGTTTGAAAATACAAAAGGTTGTTGCTATGAATATGCAAAGAGTGGTTTGCTTTAAAATGCAAAAGTTTTGCTTTGAAAATGCAAAAGGTTTGCTTTGAAAAAGCAAAAGGTATGCTTTTTAAATAACCATACACCCATACAACCATATAATAATTACAGCACGGAAACAGGCCTTCTCGGCCCTTCCAGTCCGTGCCAACCATTTATTTTCCCCTAGTCCCATCTAGCTGCACTCAGACCATACCCCTCCATTCCCTTCCCGTCCATATACCTATCCACTTTACTTTTAAATGTTAAAATCGATCCTGCCTCCACCAATTCTACAGGAAGATCATTCGACAGAGCAACCACTCGCTGAGTAAAGAAGTCCCCCCTCATGTTACCACTAAACTTCTGTCCCTTGATTCTCATGTCATGCCCTCTTATTTGAATCTTTCCTACCCTCAATGGGAAAAGCTTATCCACGTCAACTCTGTCTATCCCTTTCATCATTTTAAAGACCTCAATCAAGTCCCTCCTTAACCTTCTGCGCTCCAAAGAATAAATACCTAACTTGTTCAACCTTTCTCTGTAACTTAGTTGCTGGAACCCAGGCAACATTCTAATAAATCTCCTCTGTACTCTCTCTATTTTGTTGACATCCTTCCTATAATTAGGCGACCAAAATTGTACACCATACTCCAGAATTGGTCTCACCAATGCCTTGTAGAATTTTAACATTACTTCCCTACTCCTATATTCAATGCTATGATTTATAAACGCCAGCACACCAAAAGCTTTCTTTACCACCCTATCTACATGCGATTCCACCTTCAGGGAACTATGCACAGTTATTCCTAGATCCCTCTGTTCCACAGCATTCCTCAATTCCATACCATTTACCATGTACGTCCTATTTTGATTTTCCTGCCAAGATGTAGCACCTCACACTTATCAGCATTAAACTCCATCTGCCGTCTTTCAGCCCACTCTTCCAAATGGCCCAAATCTCTCTGTAGACTTTGAAAATCTACTTCATTATCCACAGCACCCCCCATCTTAGTATCATCTGCATACTTTCTTATCCAATTTTCCACCCCATCATCTTGTACATGACAAACAACAGTGGACCCAACACAGATCCCTGGGGAACCCCACTGGTCACCGGCTTCCAACCTGACAAACAGCCATGCACCATTACTCTCTGGCATCTCCCATTCAGCCGTTGTTGTATCCATCTTGCTACTCCGCAATTAACACCCAAAGATTGAACCTTCTTAACCAACCTTCCATGGGGAACCTTGTCAAAGGCCTTACTGAAATCCATATATACAACATCCACTGCTTTACCCTCATCAATTTCCCGAGTAACCTCTTCAAAAAATTCAAGAAGGTTTGTCAAACATGACCTTCCAGGCACAAATCCATGTTGACTGTTCTTGATCAGACCCTGTTTATCCAGATGCTTATATATATTATCTCTAAGTATCCTTTCCCTTAATTTGCCCACCACCGACGTCAAACTAACAGGAATATAATTGCTATGTTTATTGTTTGAATCTTTTTTAAACAATGGAACAACATGCGCAGTACGCCAATCTCCCGGCACTATTCCCATTTCTGAAAGTGCAAAAGGTTTGCTTTGAAAATGGAAATGGTAGTTTGTTTTGAAAACGCAAAAGGTGGTTTGCTTTGAAAATGCGACAAGTGTTTTGCTTTTAATAATATTAAGGTGATTTGCTTTGAGGTTTGTTTAGAAAATGCAAATGTTGGTTCCTTTGAAAATGTAAAAGTGGTTTGCTTTGAAAATGCAAATGTTGGTTTGCTTTGAAAACGCAAAAGATTGTTTACTTTGAAAATGCCAAAAGTTTGCTTTGAAAATGCAAAAGGTTTGCTTTGAAAATTGAAAATATTTGCTTTGAAAATGCAAAAGGTTTGCTTTGAAAATCCAAATGGTGGTTTGGTTTGAGAATACAAATGGAGGTCTGGTTTGAAAAGGCAAATGGTGGTTTGGTTTGAAAATGCAAAGGGTGGTTTGGTTTGAAAATGCAAAGGGTGGCTTGGTTTGAAAATGCAAAGGGTGGTTTGGATTGAAAATGCAAATGGAGGTTTGTTTTGAAAATGCCAATGGTGCTTTAGTTAGAAGATGTAAAGGGTGGTTTCCTTTGTAAATGCAAAAGGTGTTTTGCTTTGAAAATGCAAAAGTTGGTTTGCTTTCCAAATGCAAAATGTGTTTTGCTATGAAAATGCAAAAGGTGGCTTGCTTTGAAAATGCAAAAGGAGGTTTGCTTTGAAAACGCGATAGGTGTTTTGCTTTGAAAATGCTAAAAGTGGTTTACTTTGAGGTTTGCTCTGAAAATGCAGATGGTGGTTTATTTTGAAAATGCAAAAGGTGGTTTGGTTTTTAAAAATGCAAATGGTGGTTTGCTTTGAAAATGCAAAATGTTTCCTTTGGAAATGCAAAATGTTTGCTTTGAAAATGGAAAACGAGAGAGAGGGGAGAGAGTGAGGGGGTGGTGAGGGTGGGAAGAGAGCGAGGGTGAGATAGTGAGAGGGGAATAGAGGGGGATAGAGAGGGAGAGAGAGAGACTTTCCGAGAAATTGAAAGAGAGAGGGAGAAAGAGAGAGAGAGAGAGAGATAGCGAGAGATTGAAAGAGAGGAGAGAGAGAGATGGGGAGAGATAGAGGGGGGTAAAGAGAGGGCGAGAGAGTGAGGGAGGGGAGAGTGTGGGGCGAGATATAGTGTGGAAGAGAGAGAAGGGGAAAGAGAGAGTAGGGGAGATAGAGAGGGGCGAGAAAGAGATGGAGAGCGAATGAGGGAGAGGGGAGAGAGGGATATGGGCAGAGACAGAAAGGGGAGAGAAACAGAGAGACGGAGGGAGAGAGGGGGATAGGGTGAGAGGGGGAGAGGAGAGAGCGGGGAGAGAGAGTGGAGAAAGAGATGGGGTAGAGGGAAGGATGAGAGAGAGAGAGAGAGAGGGGTATATATTGAGAGGGGTAGAGACGGAGGGGGAGAGATAATGGGAGAGAGAGAGAGACTAAGCGAGAGATTGAAAGAGAAAGAGAGAGAGAGAGAGAGAGGGCGAGTTAGCGAGAGATTGAGAGAGAGAGAGAGAGAGAGGGGGAGAGAAGGAGATGGGGAGAGGGAGGTATGAACATTGACTTCTCAATTAGCCCTTGCTTTCCATCTTGCTCCGCTTCCCCTTCCCAGTTCTGTGGCAGCATTCGGACGGCGGCGGCGAGCCGATCTCGGAACGGTGGCAGCGTTCCGGCGGCAACGGCGGCCCGACCTTGGAGGCACGGCCGCGGGCCCGGTGGACTCGGTCGCGGGCCCGGTGGACGAGATCGTCGGGAGCTCGCAGCTCACAGGTTGGTGACCTCATCTCCGGAGCTCCCGCAATAACAGCTTTGTCCGCTGGACTGGAGGGCAGCAACATCAACCGCCGCAGGCCACGGAGGTTGAACCGGCCCGTTCGCGACCTTTGCATTCAGCCGCGGGACTGACTTACTTACCATCGCCCGGCGGGGTCACAACATCCGAAGCCTGGATCGCCTCGGCGCAGAGAGAGAACAAGGAGGGAAGCGACAAAGACTTTAAGACTGTTGCCTTCCATTACAATGAGGAGGTGCCTGGTGGATGTCAAATTTGTGTTTATTGTGTGTTTTTGTCATTTTATTATATGTATGACTGCAAGGCAACCAAATTTCGGTTAGACCGAAAGGTCTGAATGATACTAAAGGTCCAAGATTCCAAGGTTCTCCCACCAGTCTTATTGTATCCGACTACATTGTATCTCTGTCCCGCACACTCCTGTGACATTAGTCTGAAGAGGATCTCGCCCCGAAACGTCACCCACTCCTTCTCTCCAGTGATGCTGCCTGCCTCGCTGATTTGCTCCAGCATTGGTTGTCTATTCACGCTACAGAGTGTCCCTCCATTTGTGCTACCGTACATTTTATCACTTCATCAGCGCTACATGTGTCCCACTCCACAATATGTCACTACATCAGTAATGCGCCATAGTGTGTCACTCCATCAGTATTACCCCACAGAGTGACACTCCATCAATGCCCCACCTCAGGGAGTCACTCCAGCAATACCACCCCACAGTGTGTAATTCCATCTGTACTACCCCACAGTGTGTAATTCTATCTGTACGAACACACAGTGCATTACTCCATCAGTACTACCCCACCCCGTTTGCCACTTCAAATGTGCTATCCCAAAGTGTCACTCCATCAGTACATCCCCAAAGTGTCACACCATTAGTACTACTCCTCAGTGTCATTCCTTCAGTAATATCCCACAGTGTTTCCCTCCATCAGCAGTACCATAGAATATGCACTACCTCAGTACTACCCCAAAGAGTGTCACTCCATCAGCACTGCCGAAGAACATATCATTACATTAAGATGTGTCTCTCTATCAAGCACAAAGTGTCATTATGTCAGTGCTACCCCACAGTGTGTCATAACATCAGCACTAGCCGCACTGTGCCACTCCATCACGACAATCCCACAGTGTGCCATTCCAATAGAACTTCCCCACAGTGTGTCACGCCACCAGTGTCGTTCCAGCAGTGCTGTCCCACAGTGTCACTATCATCAGTACTACCCCACAGAATGTCAGTCCATCTGTACTACACAGTGTGTCAGTCCATCAGTACAATCGCAAATTGTCACATCATCAGTACTACCCCATCTTTTGTCACTTCATCTGCACCATCCCACAGTGTTTCACTCCATCAGTACCACCACAGTGTGTCCCTCCATCAGTACCACCACAGTGTGTCCCTCCATCAGTACCACCACAGTGTGTCCCTCCATCAGTACCACCACAGTGTGTCCCTCCATCCGTACCACCACAGTGTGTCCCTCCATCCGTACCACCACAGTGTGTCCCTCCATCAGTACCACCACAGTGTGTCCCTCCATCAGTACCACCACAGTATGTCACTCCATCAGTACCACCACAGTGTGTCACTGCGGCAGATCTGCCCCATTTTTATCCCTCCATCATTACTATCTCACTGTGTGTCACTCCTTCAGTGGACGGAGAGGGGGCTGCCCAGAGAGGGGGAATAGAGAGCGTAGGAGAGAGAGTAACAGTTCATAAAGAGTGACACCAGTAAGGATGGAGGGAGAGAGGCAGAGAGGATGTAGAGATGCTGCATCATTCGCCATTTATTTAGGTTTAGGACAATTCTGAGGCGGCAATGGTTCTGTTCTCTGAGTGTCGTGAGTCTCTGGGTCGTTCCTCCTCAGAGGTGATGAAGGCAGAGAATGTTATTGTCCCATGGTATAGTCACATCTATTCCAGGCAAGCACGGAGTGAATGGTTCCCGGGGTCAGTCAGCGGGAGTGTGGGGTTGAGGTCACAGTCAGTGAAGCCGCGATCATATTGAGTGGTGAAGCAGAATGGAGGAGGTGGGGGGGGGGGGCATTTTAGTCTGAGGCGATGTGTTGAAGTAATTGCTCAGCCTGTGGACAAAGGTCGCCCAGTCCGGTCAACTTTCAAACTGGGCACCAGAAGCCCTGAGAGGGTCCCTGGAATCCGGCATTGCCTTGCTAGTGTAACGGATTGAAGGAAGTCAGAAAAACAACATAGTTGGGAGTTGGATCTGATGGAGTTTGAAACAATATCCCCTTTGCTGGAACAATGCCGCCCGCCGCTCCCAATTTCCATCCCTCAGTGTCTATCGTCACAATTCCCAGTGTTGGAGTTTCTCAATCAATTCCCTGATTAAATCACAACCTGTCTCAGCAGGGATTTCACTCGGCTGATGTCATCTGTTTGTGAATCATTTCTAAATCTCTATTTTTAAACTCTGTTGAAACTTCACTGTCCCGGTGGAGACGGAAAATGACATAAAATGTCGAGGAATGTTCTGCCACAGCATTTCATTCCGAGACATTACCGGCAGCTCACGGGGACACGTCGCTGGGCAGACAAAATGGGGCAGCAATATCAGGAATATTTAGACGTGCAGAAAATCCTGTACGCGATCATTGCTGCCGTTGGAGTCCCTGGTAAGTGAGCAGAACAATTCAAGTTTTATAACTCCGTGTGTTAACTGGTGTTGACCTGATTCTCATCATGTTACACGTTCCCAACTGATGATCGTTATACAAGAATATGTGAAGAATATCAATTCTCTCAGTGACATATGTGTGAATTAACGCTGCTGTGATTTTTCTTATTTTCAGACAGCTGAAACGAACCCTCGTTTTCTCTCACTGCTGCCGAGCGGGAGCCACTAGAATGTGGTTCTTGTCTTCAGTGGCACCCTGCCCAAAGTTGTCCCAGTGCTCGGTACAGGCAGGCAGGCAGCTCTCCGGAACGGTGTGACTGGGAGAGAGGGGTTAGACACATAGAAAATAGGTGCAGGAGTAGGCCATTTGGCCCTTCGAGCCTGCACCGCCATTCAATATGATCATGGCTGATCATATAACTTAGTATCCTGTACCTGCCATCTCTCCATACCCCCTGATCCCATTAGCCACAAGGGCCACATCTGACTCCCTCTTAAATATAGCCAATGAACTGGCCTCAACTACTTTCTGTGGCAGAGAATTCCACAGATCCACCACTCTCTGTGTGAAAAAATGATCTTCTCATCTCGGTCCTAAAAGACTTCCCCCTTATCCTTAAACTGTAACCCCCTTGTTCTGGACTTCCCCAACATCGGGAACAAGCTTCCTTCATCTAGCCTGTCCAACTCGTTAAGAATTTAGTAAGTTTCTATAAGATCCCCCCTCAGTCTTCTAGCTTCTAGCGAGTACAAGCCGAGTCTATCCAGTCTTTCTTCATATGAATGTCCTGACATCCCAGGAATTAGTCTGGTGAACCTTCTCTGAACTACCTCTATGGCAAGAATGTCTTTCCTCGGATTAGGAGACCAAACCTGTACGCAGTTACTTTCACATTGTGAAGTTCACTGTGACTGAGTTATTGATCAGAGTAAACAGGGGCTCCCGTGGGCACTGTCACTGCAGAGTCCGATTGTCACAGTCGGATTCCATCCACAGCCTGTTGGTCAATAATTAAATCCCTTTCCTAGACCAGTGACCGCGGATCTACCGGCGTTTGTGTGTGCGTGTTGTTATTGAACTGAACTCACTGTGGAATTAATCCATTAACGGAGCCACTCTGCTGCCGGATTTTAAGTTATCCCTGCCTTCCATCTGGAAGTCTCCTCATCCCCATCAGATGCCGAGTTCCCAAAGCTCTGGTTAAACGCGGCTGGCGGCTCACGGTTAAGTTTGTGAAAGCGGCCGCATCAGAGACTGTGAGCAGAAGCAGGGTTAACTATAGAAAGGACCATTGCGCTTATTCTAGCGGGTGGCTGCTCGTTACCTCCTCGCCCTTTACCCCACCCGCCCGTCGCCTTATCTCATCTCCCCTGAAGCAGGCAGGCAGGTCGGGCACAGTCGGAGCCGGCTCTGACATTGTTAAACTTGCAGCAGCCGCGCACCGACTCCAACACTCCTGATCTTGAGCTGAAAGTCGAGCCGGTGTTCAGAGCCGGTGATCGTGTTGAGTAAATGCCCAGTGTCCGTTCCCTTGTCTTCCGTAGTGAATTTAGTGGCGATTGTTATCCTGTCCCGGGGAAAGTGCGGCCTCTCCACCTGCACCACTCGCTACCTGGTGGCCATGGCAGCGGCCGATCTACTGACCGTCATCACCGAGGTTGTTTTGTTTCAGCTCCGATATCATTACTTTTATTGGAGTTTCCTGACCATCACCCCTGTGTGCAGTGTTATCGTTGTACTGAAGTGTGCAGCTACAGACTGTTCTGTCTGGTTCACCGTCAGTTTCACATTTGATCGGTTTGTCGCCATTTGTTGCCAGAAGTTGAAAACTAAATATTGCACCGGGAAAACTGCGGCTGTGGTTCTGGCAACAGCCGGCGTTCTGCTCTGTCTGAAAAACCTTCCCCGCTACTTCACACGGGAACCCCGGACAATCATCGACAATGTCCCGTGGGGCTGTGTCACGGTGGACAGTTATTTCACTTACCCTGGGTGGGTGGCATTTGACTGGATCGACACGGTTTTAACTCCGTTCCTCCCTTTCGCTGTAATCCTGCTGCTCAACGCTCTGACAGTCCGCCACATTTTAGTGGCCAGTCGGGTCCGTAAGGGACTGAGTGGTGAGAGCAAGGGGGAGAACCGCAGGGACCCG
>CAUPSL010001380.1:0-62058 GCA_963514005.1 Raja brachyura
GCCCTCGCCGCGAGCCCGAGGCCGGCGGCTGCGATGCAACGCATGGCGTCCGACAAACTCTCCCACCTCAACACCCCTGCAAACGGTAAGTCTCAAACTCTTCCTCACCCACCACCCCCACCTCAAAAAAAAAAAACACTCCCCGATCACGACTTCTGTGGGGGGGGTGGGGGGGGGGGGAAAGGAGGTTAAAAATTCCCGCTTGGCGACGGGTTTCTTATCCCAGCAGTCAGACAGGGGAATGATTTTTTTTTTAAATCAAAACTTACTCGCTTCACCAAGCTGGCGCAGCTCGGTCCCGCCGGCGTTTTCATTGCCATCGCATTCCAACCAGGGAGGAAAGGAAAAAGCAGCACTTGATCTCTCTCTCTCCGACTCCACTCGAGGTCCGACAACAAACCTCATCGGCTGCCGTTTACCTTCACCGCTTGTCCAGCGCTCGCTCTCTGTCGCTCCCCGCCCCCACGTGACCACGAGGCGGGGCCCGAGCACCGGGCAACTGGCCCTCCCCCCTCCTCTGCCACCCCTCTCCCAATGCCCGCCCACTCTCCTCTTTGCCGTCCTCCTCCACCCCCCCTTGCCCTTCCCATTGTCAACCTCCCCTCCCCCCTTGCCCTTCTCCCCTCCCCTTGCCCTCCCCCTCTTGCCCCCCTCTCCCTCCCCCCTTGCCCCCTCTCCCTCCCCCCCTTGCCCTCCTCTCCCTCGCCCCCTTGCCCCCCCTTGTCTTCCCCTCTCCCCTTGCCCTCCTCTCCTCGCCCTCCTACCCCTCCCCTTACCATCCCCCTTGTCCTCCTCTCCCTCCCCCCCTTGTCCCCCTCCTTGTCCCCACCTCCTCCCCCCTTGCCCCCTCCTCCCCCTTGCCCTCCTCCCCTCCCCTTGCCCTCCCCCCTTTGCCCCCTCTCCCTCCCCCCTTGCCCTCCTCTCCCTCGCCCCTTGCCCCCCTACCCCTCCCCTTGTCTTCCCTCTCCCCTTGTCTTCCCTCTCCCCTTGCCCTCCTCTCCTCGCTCCCCTTACCATCCCCCTTGTCCTCCCACTCCCCCCTTGTCCTCCTCTCCCTCCCCCCTTGTCCCCCTCCTTGTCCCCACCTCCTCCCCCCTTGCCCCCCTCCTCCCTCTTGCCCTCCTATCCCTCCTCACCCCCTTGTCTTGCCACTCCCCCCCTTGCCCTCCTCTTCTTCCCCCCTTGTCTTCGTACCCCTGCCCCGCCCTCCTCCCCCTTGCCCTCCTCCCCACCCCCCATTGTCCTCCCCACTCCCCCCTTTCCCTCCTCTCACCTCGCCCCTTGCCCCCCTCTTACTACCCCATTATTCTCCTCCCCTCCACCCTTGCCTTCCCCTCATTTCTGCAGAAGTCTGGTGAAGCCGCAACAGGTGAAGGCCGAGGCATCAGGTTACATTGGCATTTGATGGGTGGGCTGGTGTGTCCGGGTGTCTGTCAGTATGTGTCTGTATGTGTGTGGAGCGAGGGCAGCGCTTTTGCTTGCATGCATGGATTTAACACTTACAAATCCTAACATCAACCAGAGTACTGTAGTGATCTAGTGCTTGACTGTTGCATAATACCAACGATGAATTAGATTGTGATAAAAGCCTGCCAGATTTCATAGGAGTTAGGAGTTGTAAATTTACACGTCTGTGAGTGTAGTGCAATACTCTCATTACTATCTGACTAGTAGACTTGTGCCTCGGTCATACCTCACGCTGTTGGAAATAGTAAAACTAGACTGGAAGTAATCACTGGCCATTTCCCGTTAACTAACGATCCGACGAGGAAATTTTAATTGAGCAGTTTTCCTCTGATACCTAGTGATAATATATATCAACATTTATTTCCCCAAACAAGAATATCTCGTATATTCAGTCGGGTAGCTGCGTCGACCTATAAGGTTTCTGAAATTAAAGATTAACTTTAGCTCTTTTATTGGCCTGGTCGATTAATCCAACAATTCTGAAACGTAAATTGAAATAAACATGTGTGCAATGCACATACCTGAGGTAAGCATGCGGGTCTGGGGAACACTAACATACTGTTCTGCAAGATGACAGGATACTAAAGACCTTTTGATACATTTCTGGTTGCGAAAGGAAGAAAAAAAAGTAAATATCCTTAAATATATTTTCAACCCTTTAATGGAATTTAGAAATGGTTTATTTACATTTTATGTTTAAAAATATTCATTGATAATAAGTAATTGGAGGATCACTCTGCACCAACATTCCCACAAATAAACAAATTTGTGTGAATCTGTGATCTAGAAAAAAATGCAAAAATACAATCTGGCTTAAAGTCTAGAAACAGGGTTATTATATGAGTGTACACAAAAAGGCTGGAGAAACTCAGCGGGTGCAGCAGCATCTAAGGAGCGAAGGAGATAGGCGACGTTTCGGGTCGAGACCCTGCAGTAATTGAGTGTTTTACAGGCCAGTAACACATCCAAAGGGCTGGTTATAAAATATCAGGAATACATTTCAAAAGTGATTCAATTTAAGAATATCTTTCTGAATTGAGTAGGTTTCCAAAAATTTGTTTTCATTAACTGCATTTAATAAATACTGAAGTTTCCAGTGTTTGCAACAAGTAGATATTGTCTTTTAAATATTTGCTGTCATTATCGTGGTTGATTTATTCTCCCCACATTTCTGCAGAATCACATGCAGGCTGGTAAATGTGAAAAGTAGAAACAAAGAATTGCAGATGCTGGTTTACAAAAAAAGACAGAAAATGCCAGTCCGGCAGCATCTCTGGCGAACATGGATAGGTTATGTTTAGGGTCGGGACCCGAAACATCACCTATCCATGTTCTCCAGAGATGCTGCCTGACCTGCTGAGTTACTCCAGCATTTGTGTCATTTTTCTGGAAAATGTGAATATCGAAGAAAATGGAAAGAATTATTGAATGAGATAGCTGATTAAATGCCAATGTTCAAGATATTAACATATCTTTGTTCTCGGCATACCAGGGCCCCACCCCCGACCTCTACCTCCGTTACATCGACGACTGCTTTGGTGTCACCTCCTGCACCCAGACACAACTGACTGACTTCATCCATTTCACCACCAACTTCCATTTGGCACTCAAATACATTTGGACCATTTCCGACATTTCCCTACCATTCCTTGACCTCACCATCTCTATTGCAGGTGATCGACATCCACTACAAACCAATTGACTCCCACAGCTACCTGGACTACTCTTCCTCCCACCCTGCTTCCTGTAAGGACTCCATCCCCTATTCCCAATTCCTCCGTCTACGCCGCATCTGCTCCCAAGATGAGGTGTTCCACACCAGGTCATCACAAATGTCCTCATTCTTCAGAGAACGGGGATTCCCCTCCCCCACTATAGATGAGGCTCGCACCAGGGTCTCCTCCATACCCCGCAACACTTCCCTCTCTCCCCATTCCCCCACTCACAACAAGGGCAGAGTCCCCCTGGTCCTCACCTTTCACCCCACCAGCCGGCACATACAACAGATAGTCCTCCGCCAGTTTCGCCACCTCCAACGTGACCCCTCCACTCGCCACATCTTCCCATCTCCCCCCCTGTCTGCCTTCCGCAAAGACCGCTCCCTCCGCAACTCCCTTGTCAATTCTTCCCTTCCCTCCTGCTCCCCCCCTTCCCTGGGCACTTTCCCTTGCAACCGCAAGAGATGCTACACTTGTCCCTTCACCCCCATCCGCTCCTTTCAGGGACCCAAGCAGTCCTTCCAAGTCCGACAGAGGTTCACCTGCACCTCCTCCAACCTCATCTACTGCATCCGTTGCTCCAGATGCCAGCTGATCTATATCGGTGAGACCAAGCGGAGGCTTGGCGATCATTTCGCCGAACACCTCCGCTCGGTCCGCAAAAACCAACCCGACCTTCCGGTGGCTCAGCACTTCAACTCCCCCTCCCATTCCGTATCCAACCTCTCGGTCCTGGGCCTCTTCCACGGCCAGAGTGAGCAACACCGCAAGTTGGAGGAACAGCACCTCATATTCCGCTTGGGGAGTCTGCATCCTCTGGGCTTAAACATTGAATTTTCTCAATTCTGTTAACCCTGGCTGCCTCCTCCCCTTTCCACCTCTCCCTCAGCCCTCGGGCCCTGGCATTCATTCTCTCTCTATGTCTCCCCCACCCGTCGCACTAGCTTCTCATTTTCACACTACAAACAGCTTACAATGGCCTGTTTCCTTTATCATCCATACTTTTTTGCATATCTTTCATTCATTGTTCTTTATCTCTCCACATCACCGTCTATATCTCTCGTTTCCCTGATCCCTGACCAGTCTGAAGAAGGGTCTCGACCCGAAACGTCGCCTATCTCCTTCGCTCCTTAGACGCTGCTGCACCCGCTGAGTTTCTCCAACTTTTGTGTAACCTTCAAGATATTAGAACTGGGTTGAAATCCAGCCCAGACCGACATGCTGAATTGGACTTATGGAAACAACATTTGAAGAAACAATGACCTGCAGATGCCAGTTTACAAAGAAGGACACCAAGTGCTGGTGTAACTCAGATGGTCAGGCAGCATCCTTGAAGAATATGGAGAGGTGGTGTTTCGGGTTGTGACCCTTCTTCAGACTATATTAGAGTTGTCTCAATCCTGTCTCAGTTCAGCATTGGCAGTTTGTGTCTCAATCCAATCCTTGTTGGATCCCAAATATGCAGTAACAGTCACAGACTGCAGATGTAAAAAATGGAAACTGTCAACATACTGATGCATGTTGTGGTGTTTGGAGTTTGAGTCATGTATTTTAGTTAGGATAAGGAAGCACTATTGCAAATTGTGCTGTACAAAACTGAGACTAAATTATGCTGAATTCGGCAAATTACGTAATTTGAAACTTTCTACTGCATTCTTGATAAGCACAAAGACAATATAAAATGTAAATAATCTATTTCACGAGTCACGAGTTTAATTATCATATGCACCAGGAGTGGAACAATGAAATTCTAACTTGCTGCAGCTATACTGGCACTATAATGCACCAATAAAACAAATAAATATACACTAAACAGTACAATAGATCATCAGCAAACTAGACCATAACAGTGCTACCAAAACAAAGGCCATGGTAAATCGTTGCTGAGGTCGGGTTATGGTTAAGGTTGTGCAGTGGTATAGAGCTGAGGACATTTTGCAGACATGTTCCAATTTTTCAAGCTTTCAGCACTTTTGCTCTTCTCCCTGATACGTAGCATCCTATTAATTATGTGCTAAATTCCCTATTGCCTTTTTAGGACATGGAGCGCAAAACTGCATACGTTTATTTAACGTTTTATGTTAATTTACCCTTGTATCTCAACTTTGCATTAACATGTTTGCCTTAAAACCTAGTATTTTGTTAGTCTGTGTTGTGTAGTTACTGGGCATTGTGATGTGAAAATTCAATGGTGTCCAAATAACATCTTTTAAACTGAAAGAGGTAACTTACAATAACGTTTAATCACTTATTAAAACATTTGATTAAAATATGTTCTAAATATGTCTCTCTGTTTATATTTAAAATCATACACCTCTATGAACTTACAACCTATAGGAGCCACTAAAAAGAGTCAATAATGGTAAATAGTTTATAGTAATAGTGGTGGTAAATGGTTTATAATAAATCTAACATGAATGGGAAAATATTAGATATTCAACAAAGCAGAGAAAATATCTAGTTCAGATTAGCAAGATAGTGAAACACGTCAAACAGATATAGGCTAATTAAAATACATGGTTTCATGGCAAAGGACGTTAATGAAGAGAAGAAAATAAAGGATTATTGAACAGAACCAAATGATAATGGATTATAACTCTAGAAACAAAGAAGTGTAGATGCTGGTTAATACACAAAAGGATGCAAAGTGCTGGAGATGGGTCAGGCAGCATCCCTGGAGAACATCGATGTGTCTCCCCCAACCCCACAGTCTGGTGAAGGATCTCGAGTCGAAACGTCTCCTATCCATGTTCTCCAGGGATGCTGTCCGACCTGCTGAATTACGCCAGTACTTTGTGTCCTTTTATGGATTATAGCTACTGGGCTACTTGCTGTGCATAAGAAAAACATTGATTCTTTGAGCCAAGTATCCTGTTGCTCAGGATAAACAAGGAACTGCAGATGCTGGTTTACAAACAAAAAAACAAAGTGCTGTAGAAACTCAGTGAGTCAGGCAGCATCCCTGGAGAACATGGTCAAAAGTAGGGTCCCGACCCCAATGTTACCCATCCATCCATGTTCTCCAGAGATGGTGCCTGACCCGCTAAGTAACTCCAGCACTTTGCGTCTTATCCTGTTTCCCAGCTGTACTTTCTAAGTGTATAAAATGCCATTAGGCTTTCCCTGTAACTATAATAACAAAAAATGTATATGACATTTTTCCATCGTAAGTTTCGACGTCTGCATTTCTGACATAAACTGTCCGGGTAGACTTGCCTTGCTTTAATTCCAGCTTCTCCTATGATTTTGACGTGCTGCAGCGCCACCCCTTGTCAGAGTTTGTAATTACACTAGCACAACGTTTTCTTTATGGCCATGATTACAGAAGAATAGAATTGAAATGTAAAAATAATAACAGAAAGTATGAAGTTAAAATTGAGATTATTATTACTTTACCAGAAGCTTTAGTCTTAACTCCATGACCATAGAATATTGAATACTTCCATGATATAAAACAAATTAAATTATGTGTAGTTGTTCAAATCTTGGAGATACCATAATAATTATAATTCCCTAAGCCTGCAAAATCCACCGAATTCAGTGACAGCATTAGTGAACCAAAATCTCTCTCCCAGGCCAAGATCACCTGTGTGTGGTCCTGCCTGTGGTCATTTGTGGTCTGATTGGTACTCGTCTTTTCTTGCCTCCAGTTCATCACCTCTGCCCTCCACCCCATCTCCTACTTTCAGTCTGAGGAAGGGTCATAGAAACATAGATAATAGGTGCAGGAGTAGGCCATTCGGCCCTTCGAGCCTGCACTGCAATTCAATATGATCATGGTTGATCATCCAACTCAGTATCCTGTACCTGCCTTCTCTCCATACCCCCTGATCCCATTAGCCACAAGGGCCACATCTAACTCCCTCTTAATTTATAGCCAACGAACTGGCCTCAACTACCTTCTGTGGCAGAGAATTCCACAGATTCACCACTCTCTGTGTGAAAAATGATTTTCTCATCTCGGTCCTAAAAGACTTCCCCCTTATCCTTAAACAGTGACCCCTTGTCCTGGACTTCTTCCTGCATCTAGCCTGTCCAACCCCTTAAGAATTTTGTATGTCTCTATGAGATCCCCCCTCAATCTTCTAAATTCCAGCGACTATAAGCCGAGTCTATCCATTCTTTCTTCATATGGAAGTCCTGGCATCCCAGGAATCAGTCTGGTGAACCTTCTCTGTACTCCTGGCCTGAAACATCACCCATCCCTTTTCTCCAAAGATGCTGTCTGACCCATTGAGTTATTCCAGCACTTGGTTTCCTGTTTTGGCATCTGCAGTTCTTTGTTTCTCCAAGATCTTTATCGTTGAGGCCCTAATAAAAGTCAGTCCACATTTGTGCAGTCCACATCGTTCATGTGTCAAATATCAAATTCTCAAAGGATAACTTATTCCACGCTCTGTCATGACATGGCATTACAAGGTGGACAGTAGAAAAGGTTTAAAGATGATCCAAAAACCTTGAAAACCTGACATCTACACTAACGTATAGTAATCCCAACCTGATGATCATTGCAAATGGAGGAGTATTCAGGGTGGTGTTGAGAATCCAGAGCTCTGTGCAAATGGCAGAAGCCACAAATTACCTCCAAACCACCTTCTAGACCTCCCATCAAGCTCCTCCTGTCCCATCTCGAATAGCCTGGAAGTTCCAACTGCCATCATTAATACCACGGAGCTGGACTAGAAACCTGTTTACTTTGATCCTGAAGAACCATCTAAGAAGAAGAAAATATTAAATTAGTACGTCAAATTTCAGGTTTCTGGTTAATGTGAGATCACACATTAATGTATAAAACATATTCCAATGTATATGCATAAAACAACAATGTACAAAGAATGTAAAAACTATTTCAAACATACTGTGACTCTTAGCCTGCAAACTGTATGATCGCTGCAGAATATTGACTGGAAACATCAGCATTTGCTATAAATTAGTTCCATCACATTTTTGACTTGTTTCATAATATTTGTTATTGTATCATTTATTCAAAGGCAAATCAGCCAGATAACTACAACATTTTTATTGGATTATATTCATTGGCTAAAGCTTGGTAGTCTGATTTTGGAGATTAGGCTGTTACTTTGTAACAAACAGTGTTTGTAGATGATGCAGGGCAGATGTATTTCTATGTTTAATGTTTAAAATGTAAATTGATTTAAAATAATAAAGCATAAGGAGTTAGAAAAATCTACCTTTCCATTGACCTTCCATAATTTACAGTTATATATTCTGTCCAAACTTTTGAATTACCTCATGCCTTCCAGGATCCAAATTATTTATTTTAAAATTAGTGAAAATATATATATGTACCTTGGTAAATCACTTTATAATTTTTCTGGCTTCCTGGTGGAAATAATATCTCTACATCATCAAATGTTCAACCAAGTCAGCGAATGGCCGATTGGATCAGTCCAGTAATATTCTCTATACAGCTTTGCTTTTTTCTTTAAACTTATCTTTGAAACAATTATTATCCAAATATATGCCTTGTTAGGCAGGAGAACAAAAAGGAAGTAACGGGTTGAACAGGAGAATACATAAAACTATGCAGAGAGGCAGAAGGAAAGTGAAATCCTGAAGCAAGCCTTTTGTATGGCACTAAATTCAATTTATGTGCTTCATCTTTTTGGTAAATCTCCACTATAGTGGTAAGCAAATTTGAGGACCAAATGGTATTAACAACTATCCTCTGTGTAAATTATATATACAAATATAAATTGGAAATTGCAGTGCTTGGTTTTATAAAAAATACATCCCATTGATGGACAATTTAGATCAGAATTAGAGATTGCAATGATAATGTATGCCTAGCACCATTTGTAACATCGAATCACATGGTTCCATATTTCCCAAGGACCAAAGTGGACCTTGCTAGCAACACTCCTCGTGCAAAACACAAATTTAGCAGAAATGCTGAGAAGATCATGCAGTATGTGGGGAGAGAAAAAGTGTGAATGTTCCAGGTCAACAACTTTTTATCAGATCTGGGAAAAGCTAGAATACAGAAATATTTTATGTTGCAGAGAAGGGGAAGGATATACTGGGTAAAAGAGAAAAAAATGAATACCACCTATTAATATGATCTGAAACAAGGGTGGTGGCGTTCTTATTAATGGCAGCAGATCTAACGGGATAAATTGAAGAGAGTGTGTAGGAAGGAACTGCAGATGCTGGTTTAAACCGAAGATAGACACAAAATAGTTATATCGTTGTCCCTTCTTGTATACTCTATACCCAATCTAATTAAATAAACTATCTGGCACGCCTTATTAACTATCTTATATGTCTGCACTGCCACCTTCAGGAAACCTTGAACATGTACACCAACATTCCATTTTACCATCAGTACTTCCAAGGCTACAACGGTTTAATTCATGTATCTGAGTCTCATTAGTCCTCCATCACTCATTTTTTTTAAAGGATTGAATTACTTCTGCCATTGCTCAGCCCATCTTGCATACTCTATTGTTATCAATATCATCTTGTAGCTGATGGCTACCCTCCTCATTTTCAATTGCACCATAATTTTCTGGATAAATATTGTATATAACAAACTAAAAGATTCCCAGAACTGATTCTCATGGCACACTACTGGTCATAGGCTTCTATTCACAAGAATACATCTAAACTATCATCCTCTGCCTCTTATCACCAACTCATTTTTGGATGCAAATTGTGAAATTGCTCTAGACTTCCATGTGAGCCAGTGCAACCATTTTATGGAAGTCCATGTGGATATAGACTCACCAACCAAACGATACTCAACAATGCACTTAATGATACACAAAAAGCTGGAGCGACTCAGCAGGTCAGGCAGCATCTCTGGAGAAAAGGAATAGGTGACTTTTGTGTCAAGACCCTTCCTCAAGCTAATGACCCGTGGTGCAACACGTGAGACTGCAAAGGAAGATGAGAGCCCATGGTATCAAAGGGCAGATATTAGCAAGGATATCAGGTTAGCTGGATGGCAGAAGGAAAATAGTGGCAATAAAGGGGGCTTTTTCTGGTTGGCTGCCTGTGACTAGTGGAGTTCCCCAAGGCTCAATGCTGGGGCCACTGCTCTTCATATTGTATATTAATGATTTGGATGAGGGGATTGAAGGCTTAGTGGCCACGTTTGTGGATGATACCAAAATAGGTGGAGGGGTAGGTAGTTTAGAGAAAGCAGGGACTCTGCAGAAGGACTTGGATAGGTTGAAAGAGTGGGCAGAGAAGTCTTCTTCTTTCGTGTCCATCTTCCATGTTTCAAATGTTGACATCACTGTCATCATGCTTCCCGAAAAGGATGCAAACGTCCGGTGACAATCAGTGGGAGCCATCACTTGTTGCAATAGATCATGGGTCGGCAACCTTGTTCTGCATAGGGGCCAGGACGAATGTCTGTGGGCGGATGGCGGGCCACATCTATCACGTGTACACATGGATCCCGCCCCAATCCCGCCCAGGATGGCAGGCATCAAATCACGTGTCCACATAGATCCCTCCCCTTTAAGGACGCCACCCGGAGCACTGGCCCCCAAGTTACGGGTGCTCACGAACATGGCGTACCTACGGACCATTGCCTTGACTCTGTCCTAAAGGCGGTGGCTCAAATACTCACACTCACTCGTCCCTGGCCTATTGACAACCCCAATCCAGATAGTGAAGCCCAGACACAGAAGGTGTGCGGCCGTGCCGGCAGCTTTGCGCAGGATGCGGTACAGCCAGAGCTCGGCGCTCAGCCTTGCTTGGCGCTTGCCGACGCTCGCCGCTGCTCAGCGGCTCCGCCATTGCAACCGCCAGCGCAGGCCTCCTTGCGTCAGTGCGCTTGGGCGCCGTGTCCTCGGGCCCGGGGAGTATCGGAGATGACAGAAGTCTGCGGGCCGGATAATTACGGGAAAAAAAATACGCCTGCTGGCTGGATGACTTTGGGTTACAGGCCACATTCGGCCCGGGGGGCGTAGGGTGCTGACCCCAGCAAAAGATGATGGTGGTAGCAGAATTAGCTCGGGATACTTCCAGTTTCCAGCCCCACAATGTGGATACTTCTGCTTTGGGGCCAGCAGTGAAGTGGCAGATGGAATAAACAGTAGTGTAGCAAAGTGTGGAGTCATTTTGGTAATAGTAATGAAGGCACAGATTATTTTCTAAATGGGGATAGAATTCAGAATTCGGAGGTTCAAGGGGACTTGGGAGTGCTGGTGCAGGATTCCCAAAAAGTTAATCTGCAAGTCTAATCAGTAATAAAGAAAGCAAACGCATTGCTAGCATTTATTTCGAGAGGACTTGCATACAAAACCAGAGATATAATGCTGAGGCTCTATAAAGTGCTGGTCTGGCCGCATTCGGAATATTGTGAGCAATTTTGTGCACCTTATCTGAGGAAGGATGTGCTAGCTCTGGAGAGGATCCAGAGGAAGTTTAGAAGAATGATCCCAGGAATGAGTAAGTTAACATATGATGAGCGTTTGACAGCACTGGGCTTATATTCGCTGGAGTTTGAAAGATTGAGGGGATACTTCATTGAAATGTACAGAATAGTGAAAGGCTTGGATAGAGTGGATGTGGAGAGGATGCTTCCACAAGTATGAGAGTCTAGGACTAGAGGCCATAGCCTCAGAATTAAAGGAGGGAAATGAGGAATGATTTCTTTAGTCAGAGGGTGGTGAACCTGTGGAATTCTTTGCCACATAAGGCTGTGGAGGCAAAGTTAATGGATATATTTAAGGCAGAGATAGATAGATTCTTGATTAGTACGGGTGTTAGAGGAAGAATGCAGGAAAATGGGGTTAGGAGGGAAAGAGATCAGCAATGATTGAATGGCCTAATTCTATTACAACGTATGATCTTGTGACTCAAAGTTTTCTGCCACAGCTACAACAATCCACTGCCTCGCCTGCCATCATATCCAGGGCTACATCACATCAGGACCATGGAATTTATAGATCTTTAAGCCCACTAAGATATCAAATGTCTTCTTTCACTGGTAATTTGTTCTAGAATTCTACCATTCCAATTCTGAATTATCAAACCACAAGGTCCTTCTCCATAGTCTATCCTAGACTTCTACACTCTGGTTAAAAATCGTCATCTTCCTCTTCCTTCCATCATTTGATAAAAATCTAATCCTCCTGGTTTTTGTCACCTCTGCTAAGGTGCTTTTCTGTTTAGGGTTTCATTTTCCTCAGACTCTGTTTTAAAAAAAAAATCCCATCTGATTGACCTAATCTTTCCCATAGCTTTGATAGTGCTCATGTAGGTCTCCTCTGCACCCCTTTTGTGTAACTGTGTCTTTCTTGCAATATGGTGACCAGAATTATGTAGTTCTCTGACTGTGAGCAAAATAGTGTTGTTTAAAATTCCAGCATTATCTCTCTGCTCTCATACTCTAAGCACCAACCAATGAAGGAAAATATTTGAAGGTAGACACAAAATGCTGGAGTAACTCAGCGGGACAGGCAGCATCTCTGGAGAGAAGGAATGGGTGACGTTTTGGGTTGAGACCATTTCTTCAGACTGATGTCAGGGGAGTGGGCGGTACAGAGATAGAATGTAGTCGGAGACAGTAAGACTGGTGGGAGAACCGGGAAATATTTTCATTCCTTTGTTAATCATACCATTTAGCTATCCTGCTTCCTTTAAAGATTGCACTGTTACAGTTCCCCAAAGGCATCACCCCAAACTTCTCATGGTAAAACCATGTTTCTGATTAATTACTTTATCATCACAGTATATCTTCCTGTTTGACCAGCTTCCCTTATCAGGTCAATGATGTGGGTAATTTTTCTACTATCTGCAAACCTTTCTACCATGCCCCTTAGAATTGTCTAAATTAAAATATAATTCCAGAATAAAGGGACTGAGTACTGAGCCCAATGGAACCCCCTAGCCTTCCTATCACTGGGCCAATTTGCATCAAATGTATCCCTCTGTCTTTCATCTCATTGACTTTTACTTTTTGTCCAGCCTGTCAAGTGGAACCTTGTTGAAAGCCTTGCCAAAACACATGAAGATTTCATAGAACACACTTTTGCATTGACTTGTTACCACCTCAAATATAGTGTCAAATTAAATGGACACATCTTCCTGTAATAAATCCAAGTTAACTGCCGTTGATTAATCTAAATGGTGCCGTTTTAAATGATGATTCATACAATGCCTCTGAATTGATTTGATTAGATTATCCACCACTGAAGTTAATCACTGATCCGTAATTACTAAATTCGACCCAGCCTCTCGTTTAAACAAATATAAAGCATTAGCATTCATCCAATCTTTTAACACCATGCCGATAGCCAAGGGGGATTGAAATGATGGTCAGAACTACTTCACCTTTTCCTCTTGCTTCTTCCAGCACCTTGGAGATTTATTCACCTACCAAGATGTTAAATCCATAGTACTTCCTCTAATACTTTGTTTATCCCATCTCCTGCACTTTTAATCCTTAAATGCAGCATTGCCTTGTCCCCTTTGTTGGAGAAGATAACCACAAAATGTTCATGAAAAGCTTTTCTCATATCCTCTGCCTTTTTACATAGGTTACACTTTTAGCTGCTAATAGTTCCTACATCTATCTTTGTTATCCTCAATCCTTTATGAACTTAAAAATACCTTTGATTTTACTTGTAGTATTTTAGTCCTTTAGTTCAAACTCTATAGTCTCTTTTCACAATCTTTCTAACAGCCTCCTTTCCTCAACCATTATTGTTTCTTTAACCTGTAACGCCACACCTCTCATTCTTATCTCCATCTCTACCTTGTCTAACAGCCCCATAAGCAGGAATGTTAAGCTGTCATTCTTGTTTCTCTAAGTCACGTTTCAGTAAAGTTTATATAATATACTTGCATCTCTGTCCAGCTCATTTTGCTTCAAATGCTATATTCTTTGCAATAAAGTTAATGTTAACATTTTGAAACACTATTTTGTCCTTGTGCTTTAAAGAGTATGTCTGAAAACATATAATACTTACAAAATTGTTACACATTCTTATCAAATTACTTCATAAAAATGTGAGCTATTTGTTGGGAGTTATTACAATATCTCCCTGAATGTGTGTGTACGGAGGGTGGGAATGTTCTATTGGATTTGTTTCTAAAGAACTTTTGCAGAAATAGGCAGGAGTACTGTAAATGATCTGAATGGCACATACTGGGATTTTAAAACAAAATTGACCGAGTTAGGTATTTGATGTGCAAAGATGACACAAAGCTGGGTGGCAGTGTGAACTGCGATGAGGATACTATTAGGCTGCAGGGTGACTTGGATAGGTTGGGTGAGTGGTCAGATGCAATATAATGTGCATAAATGTGAGGTTATCCACTTTGGTGGCAAGAACAGGAAGGCAGATTATTATCTGAATGGTGTCAGATTAGAAAAAGGGGAAGTGCAACGCGACCTGGACATGCTTGTACATTAGTCACTGAAAGTAAGCATGCAAGTACAGCAGGCAGCGAAGAAAGCTAATGGCATGTGAGAGGATTTGAGTTTAGGAGCAAGGAGGTCCTACTGCAGTTGTACAGAGCCCTGGTGAGACTTGGAGTATTGTGTGCAATTTTGGTCAGCTAACTTGAGGAAGGACATCATTGCTATTGAGGGAGTGCAGTGTAGGTTCACCAGGTTAACTCCCAGGATGGCAGGACTGACATATGATGAAAGAATGGGTCAACTGGGCTTGTATTCACTGGAATTTAGAAGGATGAGAGGGGATCTTATAGAAACATAAACAATTCTTAAAGGATTAGACGGGCTAGATGCAGGAAAAATGTTCCCCATGTTGCGGGAGTCTGAACCAGGGGTCACAGTTTAAGAATAAGGGGTCGGCCATTCAGGACTGATATGAGGAAAAACTTCCTCATCCATAGTGTTGTGAATCTGTGGAATTCTCTGCCACAGGAGGCAGTGGAGGCCAATTCACTGGATGTTTTCAAGAAAGATTTAGCTTTTTTATTTTTAATGTTTAAGATACTATGTTTCATTTGGGAACTATGCATTTTGAAGATTTGATGAATCATCATATCGTTTCTTTTGACTTGACTCAATATATGGAAGATCAATTAATGTAACATTCTCAATAGTTTAGAAAACACTGTAGAAACTACACATGGAATGCAGTGTTGACATAAAGCAAGTCCAAAGCATATTGGTTATACAGAAGTACAAATCTCAATAAATATGTAGGAGTGTGTAATAAATAATTACTTTTATCTTGCCATATGATATTCAGAGTAAATAGAATTTAGCAGACCATGAGTAAAGTACATTGATCTTCTTCACAACATCTAATCACGGAATAATGTTTTTTGTTTATTTGGTACAGTAAAACCAGACTTTGGATTGTCCAAAGTGTGAGGCAAATGGTAGTTGATTCTGTCTCTGTGGCATGTACCAGTTGCGGAAATATGAGGTCAAGCTACAGGGGGATGGGATTGCACAGCTGTAGTTCTTGAGTCTGACATAATTCCAAGGCAGGGGTCTTAGTCAATGGACTGGAACTGTGTTTTTTCTCTTTTCATTGTTTTAGTTTACACTCTGTGGAATAAACAGGAATTTCACACAATTCACCCGACATTCCAATGACTTGTTTTTTAAAGGAATGTCTTCAAAAAATAAATTTCACAGACCGTATTAATATTCACCTTGTTGTAGTGTTCTTTTAGATATTGTAGCATTGCAAGCTGTATTACCAAGATAAATCTAGAAAATATATTGTTCTTAATAGCTACTTTACAGTTAATCAGATCTCTTTATGTTCTTCAGTGACATACACTTGCTATTGATAAGGCAGCCTTTAAATTAATTTGCGAATATCGCAAGAATTG
This sequence comes from Raja brachyura, assembly GCA_963514005.1. The sequence goes on from CAUPSL010001380.1 coordinate 15,984, forward strand.
TAACAACATAAAATAACGACTTAATCTGTTCAGGTTGAAACCTTAAATTTCTTGCCATCGTACAATGACTGCATTTTGAGTAAATATCGCAATGTAAAGAATTACTTTGATTATTCCAAAATAAAGCGCTGCAGATTTTAAATAATCAGAGACAATGCAAAAATATTTAATAGGTCTGCCAATATCTGTGGAGCAGGAAACTGATAACATTTCAGCCCATTAACCTTTCATCAGAGGTGGAAAAAGTCAGAGCTATAACTGCCCAGAAGTTGGGTTTCATCCTGTTTTGGTGCACAAAACGTGCTGCATGAAATATTAATATCCACTCAGCTCCGCTGCAAAAATTAATGAAAGTGAGTGGAATGGGTGGCACAGTGGTGCAGCGGTAGAGTTGTGCCTTACAGCATCAGAGACCCGGGTTCAATCCTGACTACGGACGCTTGTCTTTACGGAGTTCGTACATTCTCCCTGTGACCTGCATGGGTTTTCGCCGGGATCTTCGGTTTCCTCCCATACTCCAAAGACATTCAGGTTTGTAGGCTAATTAGCTTGATATAATTATAAATTGTCCCTAATGTGTGTAGGATAAAGTAAGTGTGCAGGGGTTGCTGGTCGGCGCGGACTCGATGAGCCGAAGAACCTGTTTCCACACTGTATCTTGAAACTAAACAAAGCTAGACTAAACACAATTATATGTAGGTATGTTGCAAAACTTACCTTGAGCAGCGCTGCAGTTCTGCCGCTCCCCGTGTGCGCGACTTTGGCGCCTTTCAGAGGGGGGTGGGCTTAAAGTGCCGTTTTTCAACAGACCTGGAAAATCGATGAATGTCGGGCGATTTCGTTGCGGAAGAAAAATCGCTCCGACATTTCATCAATGAAGGTATTTTTAAATTACTCTAGATTATTTATTAACTAGAGTAATTTAAAAATCACCTTCAAAAGCCGTGAGCGCCGACAACCGGAAGGATTTTCCGTAGGGAAGAAAAAAAGGTAAATAGTTTATTTTTATATTAAAAGTTGGTTTTTCGGGAGGCTTTAATAATATTTTTATGTTGCAAAATGGGGTCCCAAAAATTGTATGAACAAACAGTATTTTTCCTCCCGACTTCACCGCTAACCGCAACGTTCCAATCCACCGCATTCCACTAAAACCCACTCGCTTGTTGATTTAAATGGCCATTAATTTACAGGCATAAAACACTAAATTCCTTCCATTTGGCCCAGAAATTCATGAAAATGAGATTTTTAAATTATGTTATATTGTGGATTATTGTGTGAATGTTATTTGGACACTTAGGCAATTTAAAAAAAGTTTATCTTTTCTTAAGAAATGGATAGATGTTTAGATCTACTCATTGAATTTTGTAATTAGCTACAATTAGATAACTAACTAATTATATGCTTTAATTTCAGGTAATCCAAGTAAAATTGTTTAATATTTGTTTCAGAATGCTTCAATCTATAATAACTGAAAATTTCATTGAGCTCTTAATTTTTAAGAAAGTTATGGGCTTTTAACTTTTCCAGATCACAGCTTTTGAGTTAAGTCAATTGAAAGGCAATGGGGAGCAAGATGCTAATTTCCGAGTATGAAAATGGCCATAACTTTCTTAATACTGAACATATGAAAGTAAATTAGGTGTCAAATTAAACTTCTTTTTATGCTTTATCTGATGGGATAAATTGCAGACTTGATTTTTTAAATCTCAAAGTTTTGTAACATTGCTATTATATGCAGTGTTTTGGCTCTTTGCATAAAGAATTGTGCGTTAAAACAGGCCCTGTACAATTCCCATTGGAGCATTACTGCCATGTAGACTGCCAGGAAGTAAATCAAAGAACTCTCCCCTATGGCTGCCACACAACAGTTGCACCAGAGGACAGTGAGAGACAAGGTGGTCAAGTGATCTCCTGTGCATTAATTGCCCTTTAATGTTTGGCCTAACAGACTCCTGTGCCATAAGTTGCCCAAAGTATTTGAGATGCAAAGTAACTATCTGGCTTTGCTTGAGTGACCAGTGCCATAGGTTGACCCTAAAAGCTACAAAATCCCATTGGGTGTCATATTGATAGCCATATCTATAAAATGGAGATTGTTGAGCATGATCAGAACCACTAGGCTGGGGAGAAGACAGACACATCTATCCTGTCAATGGATTTGGTTGATTTAATACAAAGGAAGTGGCAAGGGCAGTTATCCAGATGTTCTAAAACTTAGTAACTAAGAAGCCCGTGTCATTGAAAGTAAGGGGATGAAGACAATGAAGTGGAGATTAATTAGCTTGCAGTGGAGAAAAGAAGCCAAGTTTTATCCTTGTTTTCAAGAATGAGTTTGGGTTAGTGAGCAGTTTTGGCAAATAAGAGCAGGGCCCATGGTGGATATGTTATTCAACCAGATAAGAGCATGGGAAATAGGAGCATTAAGGCAATGGCTCGTTAAGTCTGCTCCAACATTCGTCGATCAGAATTCATCTTCTACCTGTGGCATTTTCATGCACTATCTCTATTTCCCTTGGAAAACAACATTCCCTGATTCCATTAATATCCTGAAATCTCTCACTTTTATTTTCAATGAGGCCCATGACTGAATTTCTACATCTTCCTGGAGACTGAGTAAATTATCTGGTGTATAGAACAATTGAGACTTACAAAGTTCCAAATATTTACTATACCCTGAACAAAGAAATAATGTCCTAAATGAACAACTGCTTTTTATGAGATTGTGGCTCCTGTTCCTGGACTCCTTAGTCAGCCTGCATACTTTTATATCCAGGGACTTTGTATTTTGGAATTCAATTAGGTCTCCTTCCATTCTTTTATACTCCAAAGAATTCAAGCCTAGTTTCCTCAATTAAGCAGATCAGTAGCTTAGGTGGATTTTGAAGAAACAGCAGCAAAGAGAAGCAGGAAAAAGCACTGATTGGCTCAAGCCCATGTGGGAGGAGAGTTAGAGGTGAGTCAGATGGGGAAAACTGTTTAAAACTGAGGAATTTGGTTTGTAAATTGGTAAATTAGGCAATTTATCAGTCAATATAAGCAAGACGGCTCTTAAGGAGTCGCAGTGAGGGAGCGGCCTTGTGAGTAAAGTGCGAGTCTTTGGCTTGAGAGTCTTCGGCGAGGAGAGGAGGCTATGCACAAAGCTCGAGAGGACGGAACGCGGTGAACACGTCGGGGCAGATGAGACAGTGTGAGGTTTGCAGAATGTAGGAGCCCAGGGACACAGATGGAACCTCTGGCTGCTACAACTGTGGCAAGTGCATCCATCTTCAGTGCCTGAAGAACCGTGTTGGGGCACTGGAGAAGCAGCTGGATGACTTCAGGGCCATCTGTGAAAATGAGAGTTTCCTGGACAGGACCTACACTGAGGTAGTCACACTGAGGATACGGGAAGAATCAAGGTGTGTGATGGAGAGAAAGGGTGGAAATCGTGGAGTGCAGAAGACCCAGGTGGCTGTACCTAATTAAAACAGGTACGCCCTTTTGGGAGGGTCCGGGGAGACAATATGTCCAGTCCGAGCGGCGGACATGTCGGTGGCTCCAATCCTAGATGGGACTCGACCGGCGAGACCGACATCGGGCAGAGCCTTAGTGGTGGGTGACTCCATTGTCCGAGGAGTGGACAGGAGATTCTGTGGCGGCAGACAAGATGCGAGGATGGTCTTTTGCCTCCCTGGTGCCAGGGTTCAGGATGTCACGAGCCAAATTCAGAACCTCCTTGAGAGAGAAGGTGAACAGCTAGCAGTAGTTGTGCAAGTAGGCACAAATGACATCGGGAAGAAGAGGAAGGAGGTTCTCCAACATGAGTTCAGAGAGTTGGGAAGAAGACTGAAATGCTGGACTTCTAGGGTGGTTATCTCTGGATTGCTTCCAGTACATCGTGCCAGTGAGGACAGGAACAGGGAGATAGGGGATCTGAATGTGTGGCTGAGGGGCTGGAGCAGGGAGCAAGGATTTAGATTTATAAACCACTGGGATCTCTTCTGGGGTAGGGGTGACCTCTACAAAAGGGACGGGTTACACCTTAACTGGAGGGGGACTGACATTCTGGCAGGCGGGTTTGCTAGGGCTACACGTGTGGGTTTAACCTAAATAATGGGGGGGAGGGATTGTCAAATTGGGAATATAAAGATAGAGTTGAAGGGGAAGTGGCTACAAGAAAAATTACAAAAGATTCTCGAATTAATGGGAAGGAAAGCTCGAGAAGGGACAACAGAGTAAGGTCAGGGCCAATTGCGAGCGGTGCGAGGGGGGAAGTGAATACGGAGGTCAAAGTGCTGTATATGAATGCGCGAAGTATAAGGAATAAAGTGGACGAGCTTGAGGCTCAGTTAGAAACTGGCAAGTATGATGTTGTGGAAATTACTGAGACATGGCTGCAAGAGGGCCAGGGCTGGGAACTGAATATTCAAGGGTATACCTCCTATCGAAAAGACAGACAGGTGGGCAGAGGGGATGGGGTTGCTCTGTTGGTGAGGAATTAAATTCAGTCCCTTGCAAGCGGTGACATTGAAACAGGAGATGTGGAGTCTGTATGGATAGAACTAAGGAATTGGTAAAAAGACCCTAATGGGACTAATCTACAGACCCCCAAACAGTAGCCTGGACATAGGGCGCAAGTTGAATCAGGAGTTAAAATTGGCATGTAGCAAAAGTAATGCTGTGGTTGTTATGGGAGATTTCAACATGCAGGTAGACTGGGAAAATCAGGTTGGTACTGGACCCCAAGAAAGGGACTTTGTAGAGTGCCTTTGTGATGGATTCTTAGAACAACTTGTATTGGAGCCTACCAGAGAGAAGGCAAGTCTGGATTTAGTGCTATGTTATGAACCGGATTTGATGAAGGTCCTCGAGGTTAATGAGCCATTAGGAGGTAGTGACCATAACATGGTCAGGTTTAATCTACAATTGGAGAGGGAGAAGGGCAGATCGGAGGTGTTACAGTTGAATAAAGGGGACTATGGGGCCATGTGGGAGGAGCTGGCCAAAGTTGACTGGAAAGATACACTAGCAGAGATGACAGTGGAACAAAAATGGCAGGTATTTCTAGGAATAATACAGAAGGTGCAGGATCAGTTCATTCCTAGGAGGAAGAAAGATTCCAAGGGGTGACCATGACTGACAAGGAACGTCAGGGACAGTATAAAAATTAAAGCGAAGAAGTACAACGTAGCAAAGATGAGCGGGAAGCAAGAGGATTGGGTAATGTTTAAAGAACAACAGAAGATAACCAAAAAGACAATACGGGGAGAACGGATGAGGTACGAAGGTAAGCTAGGCAAGAATATAAAGCAGGGTAGTAAAAGCTTCTTTAGTTATATGTAGAGGAAAAAATTAGTTAAGACCAAAGTTGGAACCTTGAAGACCGAAAAAGGAGAATTTATTATGGGGAACAAGGAAATGGCAGATGAGTTGAACAGGTACTTTGGATCTGTCTTCACTAAGGAGGACACAAACAATCTTCCTGATATAGTAGTGGCCAGAGGATCTGGGGTGACGGAGGAGCTGAAGGAAATCCACATTAGGCAGGAAATGGTGTTGGATAGACTGATGGGACTGAAAGCTGATAAATCCCCAGGGCCTGATGGTATACATCCTAGGGTACTTAAGGAAGTGGCTCTAGAAATCGTGAATGCATTGGTGATAATTTTCCAATGTTCTATAGACTCAGGATCAGTTCTTGTGGATTGGAGGGTAGCTAATGTTATCCCACTTTTTAAGAAAGGTGGGAAGAGAAAACAGGGAATTATAGACCAGTTAGCCTGACATCGGTGGTGGGGAAGATGCTGGAGTCAATTATAAAAGATGAAATAGCCACACATTTGGATAGCAGTAACAGGATCGGTCCGAGTCAGCATGGATTTACCAAGGGGAAATCATAGAAACATAGAAAAATAGGTGCAGGAGTAGGCCATTCGGCCCTTCGAGCCTGCACCGCCATTCAATGTGATCATGGCTGATCATCCAACTCAGTATCCCGTACCTGCCTTCTCTCCATACCCCCTGATCCCTTTAGCCACAAGTGCTACATCTAACGCCCTCTTAAATATAGCCAATGAACTGGCCTCAACTACCTTCTGTGGCAGAGAATTCCAGAGACTCGCCACTCTCTGTGTAAAGAATGTTTTCCTCATCTCGGTCCTAAAGGAATTCCCCCTTATCCTTAGACTGTGACCCCTTATTCTGGACTCCCCCAACATCGGGAACAATCTTCCAGCATCTAGCTTGTCCAACCCCTTAAGAATTTTGTAAGTTTCTATAAGATCCCCCCTCAATCTTCTAAATTCCAGCGAGTACAAGCCGAGTCTATCCAATCTTTCCTCATATGAAAGTCCTGACATCCCAGGAATCAGTCTGGTTGACTAATCTTCTGGAATTTTTTGAAGATGTAACTAGGAAAATGGACAAGGGAGGGCCAGTAGATGTAGTGTACCTGGACTTTCAGAAAGCATTTGATAAGGTCCCACATCAGAGATTAGTGGGCAAAATTAGGGTACATGGTATTGGGGTAGAGTGCTGACATGGATAGAGAATTGGTTGGCAGACAGGAAACAGAGAGTGGGGATTAACGGGTCCCTTTCAGAATGGCAGGCAGTGACTAGTGGGGTACTGCAAGGCTCGGTGCTGGGACCGCAGCTATTTACAATATACATCAATGATTTGGATGAAGGGATTCAAAGTAACATTAGCAAATTTGCAGATGACACAAAGCTGGGTGGCAGTGTGAACTGTGAGGAGCATGCTATGAGAATGCAGGGTGACTTGGACAGGTTGGGGGAGTGGGCGGATGCATGGCAGATGATGTTTAATGTGGAGAAATGTGAGGTTATCCACTTTGATAGCAAAAACAGGAAGGCAGATTACTATCTAAATGGCGTCAAATTGGGAAAAGGGGAAGTACAGCGGGATCAGGGGGTCCTTGTTCATCGGTCTATGAAAGTACGCATGCAGGTACAGCACGCAGTGAAGAAAGCGAATGGCATATTGGTCTTTATAACGAGGAGCCGAGTATAGGAGCAAAGAGGTCCTTCTGCAGTTGTACAGAGCCCTAGTGAGACCACACCTGGAGTATTGTGTGCAGTTTTGGTCCCCTGAGGAAGGACATTCTTGCTATTGAGGGAGTGTAGTGTGAGTTTACAAAGTTAATTCCCGGGATGGCGGGACTGTCATATGCTGAGAGAATGAAGCAGCTGGGCTTGTACACTCTGGAGTTTAGAAGGATGAGAGGGGATCTTATTGAAACATATAAGATTGTTAAGGGTTTGGACACGCTGGAGGCAGGAAACATGTTCCCGGTGTTGGGGGAGTCCAGAACCGGGGGCCACAGTTTAAGAATAAGGGGTAAGCCATTTAAAACGGAGACAAGGAAACACTTTTCCTCACAGAGAGTTGTGAGTGTGTGGAATTCTCTGCCTCAGAGGGTGGTGGAGGCAGGTTCTCTGGATGCTTTCAAGAGAGAGCTGGATAGGGCTCTTAAAGATAGCGGAGTCAGGGGATATGGGGAAAAGGCAGGAACTGGGTACTAATTGGGGATGATCAGCCATGATCACATTGAATGGCGGTGCTGGCTCGAAGGGCCAAATGGCCTACACCTGCACCTATTGACTATTGTCTAAACTACACTACACTAAACTAAATTAAACTAAACTGCACAAACATAAGTTGACACTTAATGAAGATCATATTTATTCAAAAAAGTGATGCATAATTTTCTGGATATGATGGGAATCCATGAATATGGGAATAGTGCAGAACAATGGCAATGAGGTGGAAAGTCAACTATAATCAATAAATAGCAGAGCAGGTTCAAAGGGACTGCCAAGTTTTTTGAATTTCAGCAGGTATAATATCTGTTTCTGTGGCCTATCACTTTAAAAACAAAAAAATTCTTATCGGTCAAAGTTTGCTGCGCAGCTGTGCTGAATAGTTAATTGAGGAATGTCATCAAAGACACTCATGTCAACTACAGTCACAGTCGTGTAGGTTTTTTTTAAAGTTTTCCTTCCAGTAGGCATTGCCTGCCCCTTTGTCTTTGGCCGGATAGCTCTGACAGTGTTGAGTAATCCACGTGTTTGTTTATAAGCAAATTTCTCAATTTCTTATTCTCTTTCCACCCATCATCTTTTCTTCAGGTCATGGTCTTTCTGTTGGATCTTGGTTTTCAGATGTTCATGGAGCTTTTTACTTTTTCTCTAGCCTACAATCGAAGGACGTCTTGAATTTGGTCTCCATTAGTTCCTGGATCACCTGTTCACTTTCATAGAAAGCATTAAAAAAATAGGTGCAGTAGGCCATTTAGCCCTTTGAGCCTGCACTGCCATTCAATATGATCATGGCTGATCTTCTAAAATTGGTACCCCGTTCCTGCTTTTTCCCCATATCCATTGATTCCTTTAGCCCTGAGAGCTAAATCTAACTCTCTCTTGAAAACATCCAGTGAATTGGACTCCACTGCCTACTGTGGCAGAGAATTCCACAAATTCACAACTCTGTGGGTGGAGAAGGTTTTCCTTATCTCAGTCCTAAGTGGCCTACCCATTCTTCAACTGTGACCTCTGGATGCCTTTCACTGCCATAAATCAAATTACCGGAATCTGGATTCCCAATTATATTCATGTTAGCCCTATACACGAAATAGAAATTAATGACAATGAAACTAAAGAGATAGTTGCCATTGAGCATTATATGAAAGCTAGAGCACTTTTATAAAGTATAGACACAAAATGCTGGAATCTCTGGGGAGAAGGAATGGGTGACTTTTCGGGTCGAGACCCTTCTTCAGACTGATGTCAGGGGAGTGGACGGTACAGAGATAAAATAGAGTAACATAAAGTAGATGTGTTTACCAGATGTAATCCAAGGGCTACCACAACCACAAAAGGCTGAACCTCTGCTTAATTTTTATCTTGCACTCCTGATGTGGCATAGTTTGGAACCAATGCACGTCTTTGTATTTCCACCTTTCTGCTTCTCCAAGATAATGAGTAACTTAAGCTTTTGGTAATTAAAAAATCAAATGCCTTTGTATGGAAATAGATTATCATTAACCATATTCTAAATAAGTACAGGTTTTTTAGTGTTTCACGACCAAGAAGTCCTGCTGGTATAGGGAAGAGTGGACTATTTTCTGATGAATCAGATCATTTAACAAAGAAGTTGAACTTTTGTTGATGTCATATTGTTCCACATGTGATGGTTGTCAGAATATGTCAGACTAGTAAAACAAAGCTGTTGTTTAATGTAGAAATGTGGTAGACAGATTTTGTGAACAACAATGCAATAATGTGTTTTGTGTGGCATTGAGTAAAATATATATGTAACTGGGACCCCAAAGAATAATGCACTGTTCTTTATTGAAGTGGTGTTGTGTAATCATTCACAACAATAAGAGACCAGATAGATCCTTGATTTAAGGGCTTATTCAAAGTGTGACACTTTTCACTGTCAACATATCCTTTTGCTTTGCACTGGAGTATTAGCCAAGATATTTGTCTAAGAGACATAAAAAGGGTAGATAGTGCATTCTTCCCAGGGTGAAGGGAACTAGAGGGCACAGCTTCAAGGTGAGAGGGAGAAAGTTTAAAAGAGATCTTTGCACTGAGGTGGTAGGTGCCTGGAACATGCGGGCAGGGGAAGTGATTGAAACACATGTGATAGCAATGTTTAAGAGGCATTTGGACAGGCACAAGAAGAGGCAGGGATTGGAGGGATATAGGCCATGTGCAGGAAAATGGATTTAGTGAAAATTGGGAACATGGTCTGCACAGGCATTGTGAGCCAGGGGCCTGATCCTGTGCTGTACAAATGTTCCTGTATGATGTGCTACAGTACATTTAAGACTCTGGAGCAGGTTTGTAACTGGGATATGATGGATCAAAGCAAGGTACCAGACATTCCTTAATCAATCCTATTGAAAAATTGAGATGAAAATGCAATTAGAAATGGTATATTTAATGTCACATCAGTTGTGAAAGAGAAATAAGCAGAAAGAAGTATTGGCTTAGAAGAGAGAGAAAGGAGAAACAGAAAATAAAATTATAATTTACATTTTTAATATGTGCAGCAACAAATAAAACCAAATGGAATAAATTACAAACATTGGCTCAATAATGTCTCCCATATCATCACAGATTTTATAATTCCTGGAGATCACTCTTCCACAGCCTTCACCTGATAATTCCCCGACTCCTTAAAGCCCATTCCTATATTCAACATAAAGGGTCTGAGTTCTTCCTGCAGTTATTATTTTTTATTCCAGATGGCCTGCGTAAGTGAACAAGAATGCAGCAGGTGGAGTACAATGTGCAACATTTTGATCTTATCCACTTTGACACACAAAACAAAAAAGCACAGTGTTTTTTAAATTACGTGAGTTTGGGTTGTGCTCATGTTCAAAGGGACCTGGGTATCCTTGTGAACATCATTGAAATCTAACATGCAGGTGCAGTCGGCATTTGTGAAAGTAAATTGTAGAATGGCCTTTATAGTATGGGAATATTTGAGAGCAGGGTTAAAAGAGGCTTGCTGCAATTATCTGCAGCCTAAGTTAAACCACATCTAAACAATTGTGGTCTCCATACTTTAAAAAGGATATAATTGCATGGGTGCAGCAAAGGTTCATTGGACTAATATTTGTTTAGAAGATCATAAGAGATTAAACCACTGAAACGTATACAATTTTTACATGGCTCAACTGGATGAATGTCGAAAGGATGTTTCCTCGGACTATAGAATTTAGAGTATGGAATCCCAGTCTCGGGATCATGGATAGACCATTTAGAACTGAGCTGGGGAGAAATGTCTTCACTAAGTGACATATCTTTCGAATTTTCCACTCCGGAGATCAAACGTGATCCCGATCAATGGCAGTCTCAAACGCCAGAGGGCCTTCTCTGCTCCTAATTCTTTGATACAGTATTTATTTTCCTTTAATTATATAATCAAATGATCGTGATATAAGAGTAAATATGAATCAAAATATTATACTGCTACCCACTGATGTTTGAAGGTCTCGAGCATTGCTGTCGCCACCCCCAAGGCTCCTCTCTAGGGGCATATGATCAGTCAGAGGCAACATCAAAAGCAAAACATATATATATATATATATCGGATGTAAGTAAGCTTTAATGCACACGCAACATGGATTTGCAACCCGTGCTCTCTGAGGACCCGAGCAATGCAATAGTTAAATGTAATATGAATACTTTGGGAGGATGTGTGCAAGGTTTACGTGTAGGGTTTCCTCTGGGTGGTTTGCATTCAGGTTAAAGTCCCCTCCGCAGTGACAACGCGGAGGTGTGATTGACAGCCGGAGGGACGTCCATTCCGGCAGCGCTCGCGACGTTCTCCGGTCACGGCCATGGCGGCTTTCAGCAAACTCCTGACGGTGAAAAACTCCGCTCTCGGAGCCACCGCTGTCTTGGCTCTGATTGCGATCGCCAGGAGACGGAAGAACAGCACACCGCACAGGTACAGGTCGTGGATTTGTGCCGAATAAAAGGACGGGGTTGGGAATGCTGTCGAGTACTAATCGAGGCCGTGGGTTTCCACCGGCCTAGTCACCTCTGGAGGAGAAGATTGCGACCACATAAGCTGCCGGGAATGAATGGGCATCTGCGATATCCCCATCATCCTGAGCAAACCAAGGGTTTTAAGATTAATGTTTTTTTTAAGCGCATATTGCTCCCGGGTTGCGCAACTATGAATGATCAATCTTGAAACATTGTTTTATTGCTTCCCCGGCTACGCAGCTAGGAAAGATCAATGTAAGCATTGTTTTAATTTCCTTGACCCTTGGAAGGATGGCACTGGCCGAATTGAGAAGGTTCATGATGTTTTACTCATGATTATTTCAGAATTGTTAATTTAAAAATAATAATTAATCTCTTTAGGAATCTAGAGCCGAATTTGCACATGCAGATTTTAACATGTCAGGGAACACTTCCACTTCCAAAGTGGTTTACTGTTATTCTGCATTTGTTTAACGCCTGATCGAAAGTAGTATCATCGAGCTATACATCACGGACCTAGGATGCCTTGCCTATACTGACCAAGTTAGCTGTGCTAGTCCCATTTGCATGCATTTGGCCCATATTCCTCTAAACCCTTCCTTTCCATATATGTGTCTAAATGATTTTAAAAGTTGTAATTGTATCTATTTTTCTAGGTTCGTCTGTATCCCAGATACTGACTGCCCTCGGAGTGGAAAAAAAAATGCCCCTGTGGTCCCTCTTCAATTTCCCCCCCTTTCACCTTTAGTTTAATCTGCAGTATTGTGACAGCTATTTTTTCAATGTATTTTACGGAATGTGGGCATTGCTGGCAGGGCTAATGCTTCTTTCCATTTTTAATTTTCATCTGAGAGGGTGGTGATAAGCCATCTTCTTGAACTGATGCAGCCTTATGATGAAGTTCAACATATTATTTGGTATAAGTCCTAGGAATGATGAAGGAATTACTTGTCTTTCCAAGTCATTATGGAATTTGCTACAGGTGGTGTTCACAGGTCGCAGATTAGGATTGTGTTCAGATAGTTTAGGAGAGTAACTACAGTGCATTTTTGTATTTGGACCAGTCACGGGGGAATAACTGTCGGACAGAATTAATGGATAGATTGATGAAAGGACTGCTTTGTTCTGGATTGTATTGGCCTTTATTTCCCCAGGCAAATGAGAACATTTCATGACAATCTTAACTTTATATAATCTTAACTTTTTTAGACTTTTTTTAGACTTTGGTGTGTCAGTTGCTGCAAAGTATGCAATCTCTGAAGAAAGGCCATTAACCTGAAATGTTAACTGAGGTTCTCCATCCATAGATGCTGATACACCTGCTGAATGTTCTTAAAGCGAATTCGCTGGTTATATTTGGACCTTGTTGCCACAGTCATTCAGGTGTTATTGTAATGCCACGAGCAGCTACATTGACATCATCTCTGAAATTCAGCTATTTGGTCTGTTTTTGTATCATGAAGTATGGAAGAGAGTGGCCCTGGTGAAATCCAAGCAAAGCATTGGCAAGCAGATTATTAACATAGAACAGTACAGCACAGGCCCACATATTTGTGCTGAACATGATGCCAAGATAAACTACTCTCATGTGCCTACATGTGATCCATATTCCTCCAGTCCCTTTATGTGCCTATCCAAAAGCCTCTTCCACACTACTATCATATCTATGTTGGTGAGTAAGTGTTGCTTGATAGCACTGTAAGTGACATCTTTCATCACTTTTCTGAGAATTGATAGTAAAGCGAGCGGTGATTACTTGGATTGCCTTTGTTCTGCCTTTTGTAGATAAGCCATACTTGAGTACTTTTCTACCATTATCAGGTATATGAGAATGTAATAACCAATGTAACAACTTGGATAGAGGTGTGACTAGTTCTGAAACACAATTCTTCGGAAAACCGAGTCCTCTTCTCAGGAGGGACAGGGCACAAATTTGGAATCATTGAATGATTTAACACAAAAACAGGCCTTTCAGCCCAACTCATCCATGGAGACCAAGATGCCTCGTGTAAACTAATCCAATTTGCCTTTGTTTAGCCTATATCCCTCTGATCATTTCCTATGAATGTGCCTGTCAAAAGTACTTTTAAGTGGTTATTGTACCTTTCTCAACTACATTTGGCAGCTCGTTCTGTATACCCACCAACCTCTGTGTGAAAATGTTGCACCTCGGGTTCCTATTAATTCTTTCGCTTCTCACATTAAACTAATGCCCTCTAGTTCTTGATTCCTCTACCTGTGGAAAAAGAATGTGCATGTATCCTATCTATACCCCTCATAATTTTATACAGTATAAGATCACTTCTCTACCTACTGCGCTTCAAGGAATAAAGTCCTCCCTCCCTCCCTCTCCTATAGTTCAGCCCTTTGAGTCCTGGCAACATCCTTGTAAATCTTATCTGCACTCTTTTCAGCTTAATAGTATCTTACAGCATGGTGACTGAAAATAAACACAATACTGCAAGTGTGGCCTCACCAACATCTTGTACAATTGTAATATAACGTCAGAATTTCTATACTCAATTCCTTGACTGACGAAGGCCAGCATGTCAAAAGCCTTCTTCACCACCCTATCTACCTGTAACAAAATATTCAGGGAACTATGTTCTTGTACTCCTATATCCCTCTGATCAATAACACTCCCTGCACCCTACTGTTCACTGTAAAGGTCCTGACCTTCCCGCAGATAATTAAAAAGGCAGATACCCCCAAGGCAGTTGGCAATGACACTATGGCCACAATAGTATACAGAAGGCTTCTTTCTGGCTATATGACTTCTATGTACGTTTCCGCTTGTAGGTTTGGGTTTCTGCTTGTATGTAAATCCTCATACAATCCTGACCCCAGTATCTTGATCCTAACTCACGTTCCACTTGTGTGCTCCGAAGCCTGGCTCCAAAAGCAAACCTACCCATGTTCCTGACCAACCTCATGATACAATTGATCCACAGATAATAAGTTGGTGGATCTTCAAATCTGATTGTTCTCCATGCCAGAATGCGATGGCTGCCGTGCCAACAGTCTGTTCATCTTTCACTCTTTTTGTTATTTTTTAGTTTGTTAAAAGTTTTGTTTTAATGTTCTTCAGTTTGTTTTATGTGGGGGAGGGGATTGGGGGAAACTTTTTTTAAGGTTCTTACCTTCCCGGAGATGTGATCAATTTTCGGATCACATTCTCCGGGCTCTGCGGCCTACCATCGATGGAGCTGGAAGCCTCCTCGGACTGTCATGAGTCCCACCGCAGGGTGTGGACTTAACATCGGAGCAGATCCCTTGCCTGGGATCGCTCCCATCGCAGAATCAACATCAAGGGCTCGCAGTCTCGGGTGAAGCCGAGTCGGGAGCTCCAACGTCGAGGCAGGTTCACCAGCCCCAACGTGAGGTTCGATCGTCCAGCGCGGAGGAGCTGACATCCCCCCCCCCCCGATGCAGGAGCAGATCGCCTCGACGTGGAGGGCCCAAAGGCCACCGGTTACGGGAGTTAAGATCATCCCATCAACGGGGGCTCGAGGCCCATGACCGAGGAAGAACTAAGGGAAGGACTTTAACTTTATTTCGCCTTCCATCACAGTGAGCAATACGTAGGAGTCACTGTGGTGGATGTTCATGTTAAAATGTGTTTTTGAAGTGATCTGTTACTTTTAATTGTATGACTGACCTGGCCAATGAAATTCCTCATATGTTGCAAGACATACTTGGCGAATTGTGATTCTGATTCCGTCTGGTCCTCTTGCTCTTGATATAATATGGTGCAAATAAATGTTGCTGAAGAGTGGCTTCTATGGAAATGGGAATCTCAGGATGATGCCGTTATGGATCATTCATTCACTATTTCCTGCTGAATGTGGTTGCAAAGACCTCTGTCTCTTTCGTGACACTTGTTAGATGGGCTTCACAATTATTGAAGATGGTGATGTTTTTGGTGATTCTGTCACCCAGTTAATTGCTTACTATTGCAAGGTATATGCTCCAGTGATTGTGGCTTGCCTGACTGTCAGTGACCTGCTGTTTTATCTTGTTAGGATGCATGTAATCCTGTTTTGCAACTTCAAGTTGACACCTTATTTTTAGGTACACCTGCTTCTGTTCCCAGTAAGCTGCCTTACCCGCTGAGTTTCTCCAGCATTTTTGTCTACCTTCTGTTCCCAGTAAGCTCTTTATACTTTTGTTGGCCCCATGAGTAGATTGTAATGTAGACTGAGGGATATACCAAGCCGTGAGCTTACAGATCCCAAGAACCAGGTGAGCCATAGCATCATCGGTCAATCTATGTAGAGGGACACTTAATTGCAAACAGTCTCTGCGCATTAGGTTGGGTATCCTTGCATAAGTGATTCACCTACTGTCTCCTCAAAGATTGATATTGTGAAGAATCTTGAACACCTTTATGTAACAATCTTATGTCAGACTAATTTCAATCTGCTGTATTTGCCTCCAACTACTAGTCTAGGACCTCCTGAAGCCTGCTACTATCTTGTTTATTATGGCATTATTTATCTACAAGTTTTGCATAGTGTAATATGCCCAGTACTGTATACCCAAACCCAAGTCACTATATATAGGGAAAATCTGTTGGCTTAATAATAGCTCTTTAGAACACCACAATCTACCTGGTAGATACAAAATGCTGTGGGATAGACAGCATTTCTGGAGGGAAGGAATGGGTGACTGAAGATGGGTTTCAACACAAAACGTCACCCATTCGTTCTCTCCAGAGATGCTGCCTATCTCGCTGAGTTACTCCAGCATTTTGTGTCTACCTTCGATTTAAACCAGCATCTGCAGTTCTTTCCACCACAATCTACCTCCTTCATTCAAGAATGTTTAATTGTCATGTGAACCAGGACTGGAACAATGATATTCTTACTTCCAGCAGATTACGCAACAACACATCAAATAAATATGCAATAAATAAATACTAAGTTATTCAAGCTAAAGTAGATAAAGGCAAAGTACATAGCGAGATCTTGGTACAAAGTGCACAGTAGTTCTGTGCCGAGGTAGGGTTGTGGTTCGGGTTGTGCTGGGTGGTTTAAGGATCCCGATGATTGATGGGAAGAAGCTGTTCTTGACCCTTTAAATAATGGTTCTCGGGGCCCTGCACCTCTTTCCTGATGCAATGAGAAGAGGGTGTAGGCCTTTGATATTAGTCTGCTGTGCTTTCTGGAGAGCTAATTTGCCTCTTCTTATCATTAGAATGTCTGACCTTTAGATACCAGGATTACCGTTTGGATCCTCAAGTCATCTGGTAGCATATTCAAGGCAGATTGAAAGAATTTTGTCTGCTGCTGAGTAATCATCCCATATGCACTGTTTAATTCATTTTGCACGGTTTTGGCATCGCTGACCAGGTCAACGTTAATTAACTTGTCCATTGAGAAGATGATGGTGAACTGCCTTCATGAACTGCTGCCGTTTTGTTGGTGCAGGTATTCCCACGAAGCTGTTGGGTGGACGTTACTAAATATAGTTCCAGAAATTATATCCTTCCAAGTCAGGACAGCAAGCACTTTGTTCCCAGAAGTCTGTTGCCTTAATTCTTGGGTTTGAGAGATACTGTTGGAGTGCTCTGGTTAAATATTGCATTTTGTAGTTGGTGCACACTGCAGCAACTGTGCATTGGTTGTGAAGGGAATGAATAATTAATGGAATTGCTTTGACTTGTTCGTGTTGAGCTTCATAAGTGTATTTGGTGCTGTATTCATTTGAGTAAATGCAGCTGTGGTAAGATGATGTTGAAAGGAATGAATGTTTAGGGTGGGAGGGGTACCAGACAAGTGGTCTACTTCATCTTGGATGATACTGATTTTCTTTAGTATTGTTGATGTTCATTGGGACAAGTGAAGACCATGCCATAATGATGGAAAGGTTTGGGGTGCGAGGTGGTGAATCACTAGCTACCTCCTATCCCGCACCCCTGACCTACTCTGTAACCATGATATTTATGTGGCTGGTCCAGTTGAGAATATTGATGGTAGGGGATACAGAAGTTATAATGATTTTGAATGTTGAGGTCACAGTCGCTTTGGTTGAAGATGGTCACTCATGGCTATTTGCAACATATTAGACCATGATTGAATGTCATTAGAACCTTGCTTATATAAAACGATCAGCTGCTTCATTTGCTAAGGAGTAATCTCAGGAAGAAGCCAAAACTTCAGTCTGAACATCTTGCTGAGAGAGATAGTTAGATATACAATGCTATCCATAATGTTTGGGACAAAGACCTATCATTTATTTATTTGCCTCTGTACTCCACAATTTGAGATTTGTAACAGAAAAAATCATATGTGGTTAAAGTGCACATTGTCAGATTTTAATAAAGGCCATTTTTATACATTTTGGTTTCACCATGTCAAAATTACAGCAGTGTTTATACATAGTCCCCCCATTTCAGGGCACCATAATGTTTGGGACACAGCAATGTCATTCAAATGAAAGTAGTCATGTTTGGTATTTTGTTGCTTATCCTTTGCATGCAATGACTGCTTGAAGTCTGCGATTCATGGACATCACCAGTTGCTGGGTGTCTTCTCTGGTGATGCTCTACCAGGCCTGTATTGCAGCCATCTTTAACTTATGCTTGTTTTGGGGGCTAGTTCCCTTCAGTTTTCTATTCAGCATATAAAAGGCATGATCAATTGGGTTCAGATCGGGTGATTGACTTGGCCACTCAAGAATTGACCATTTTCTGGCTTTGAAAAACTCCTTTGTTGCTTTAGCAGTATGTTTGGGATCATTGTCTTGCTGTAGAATGAACTGCTGTCCAATGAGTTTTGATGCATTTGTTTGAACTTGAGCAGAAAGGATGTGTCTATACACTTCAAAATTCATTATGCTACTACCATCAGCAGTTGTATCATCAATGAAGATAAATGAGCCAGTACCTTCAGCAGCTATACATGCCCAGGGCATAACACCCTCACCACCGTGTTTCACAGATGAGGTGGTAAGGGCCTGTCCCACTTACATGTCCTTGGCACGCAAATTACGCGACCTCGTGGTTGCGTTGAGCCGGAACGGTCGAGCGAAGGTCGTGCGCGATTACATGCATACGCACAGCCGTTTGGAGTGCGTGACGTCATTTGAAGATGGCCACAAAGCTGGAGTAACTCAGTGGGACCGGCAGCATCTCTGGAGAGAAGCAATGGGTAACGTTTCGTGTCAAGACCTTCTTCAGTCTGAAAAGAAGGGTCTTGACCCGAAACGTCACCCATTGCTTCTCTCCAGAGACGCTGCCAGTCCCGCTGAGTTACTCCTGCATTTTGTGTCTATCTTCAACTTTCTTGACCCCACTCTGGGAGTAAAAGTGGGGGCGGATCCGGACCGCACCGGCCGTGACCCCCAGGCCGAGTGTGGCGTTCCTTTGCCTGCTTCTGCTGCTGTTGAAGGTGAGACGTTGCGTCGCACCAGGGTCTTGGGCCTGTCCCACTTTGGCCGTCAGTTCCGCGACAGGCCGTTAGTGTGCGAAAATTTCGTTCACTGCAAGAATTTCAGAGCCCCGTGCGATGTCGGGACCGGCCCCGCACAACTCCATACCCCTCTGCGCTTCTAAGTGGGACCGGCCCCGCGCGGCCATATGATGCCCGTACGCCTCAAGCGACCACGAGGTCGCGTAATTTGTGAGCCAAGGACGCGCAAGTGGGACAGGCCCTGTATGCTTTGGGTCTTGGGCAGTACCTTCTGTCCTCCATACTTTGCTCTTGCCACCACTCTGATACAAGTTAATCTTCGTCTCATCTGTCCACAAGACCTTTTTCCAGAACTGTGGTTGCTCTTTTCAGTACTTCTTGGCAAACTGTAACCGGGCCATCTTATTTTTGCGGCTAATCAGTGGTTTGCATCTTGCAGTGTAGCCTCTATATTTCTGTTCATGAAGTCTTCTGCAGACAGTGGTCATTGACAAATCCACTCCTGAAGAGTGTTTCTGATCTGTCGGACAGGTGTTTGGGGATTTATCTTTATTTTATAGAGAGAATTCTTCTGTCATCAACTGTGGAGGTCTTACTTGACCTGCCAGTCCCTTTGCGATTAGTAAGCTCACCAGTGCTCTCTTTCCTCTAATTATGTTCTAAACACTTGATTTTGGTAAGCCTAAGGTTTGGCTGATGTCTCTAACGGTTTTATTCGTGTTTCTCAGTCTCATAATGGCTTATTTGACTTTCATTGGCACAACTTTGGTCCTCATGTTGATAAACGGCAATAAAAGTTTCCAAAGGTGATGGAAAGACTGGAGGAAAGACTAGGTGCTGAGAGCTCTCTTATACCTGCATCAAGGAGGCAATTAAACACACCTGAGCAATTACAAATGCCTGTGAGGCCACGTGCCCCACACATAATGGTGCCCTGAAATGGAGGGACTATGTATAAACACTGCTGTAATTTCTACATGGTGAAACCAAAATGTATAACAGTGGCCTTTATTAAAATCTGACAATGTGCACTTTAACCACATTTGATTTTTTTTCAGGTTCAAGTTCGTATTTATTGTGACTTAACCAATTAAGGTACAGTGAAATTTGAGTTACCGTGAAATATGAGTTACCATACAGCCATACGAAGTGAAAAGAACACAATACACACATAAAATAAAATTTAACATAAACATCCACCTTGGTGGAATCAACATTCCTCACTGATGGAAGACAATAAAGTTGAAACTGTGGCAAAAATGCCCTCAATTTCACCTGGTGAAATTCTATTACAAATCTCAAATTGTGGAGTATAGAGGCAAATAAATAAATGATGGGTCTTTGTCCCAAACATCATGGAGGGCACTGTAGCTCTTAGGGCTAACGGAATAAAGGGATATTGGGAGAAAGCAGAAATGGGGTACTGATTTTGGATGATCAGCCGTGATCATATTGAATGGCTGTGCTGGCTCGAATGGCCAACTCCCGCATCTAATTTCTATGTTTCAATGTTAATGTTTCAGCCTTTAACTCTCCACATTATGGGCCCCACCATCATTACGGATGAGATGTTCTGGGAGCCATAGATCCCTTTAGCTGTTAATTGTACACTACCATTTGCCACTCGAATCAACAGAACTGCTGAGCTTCAACCTGTTCCATGGTTGTGAGATTGCTCAGCTTTTATTGCATGCTGTCTTCACACAATTATGTTTCTAATATCAACAAATTATTGATCAGTATGTGAATGCCACAGTTTCATTCCTGTCAAATGGCATGGTCGAGTAATAACCATTTATACTTGTCAGCAGTTGTGGAGATTTTGATTTGTCTCTGACTGTTGGTACAATCATAATGAAATCTCTTCCTTGAACAAAATGAATATCATACACATTTTTTGCTAATGACTAATAAACATGTTGTTTTTGAACTAAACAATTGTGTAAAACAAAATGCTATGGTAATTACTTTAATGCATGACTGGCAGTGTGCAATATTTAAATACTTGTGCCAATAGATTAATTTTTTTGTTTGGATGAAATGTTTCAGATCAACATATCAACTGAGGAACCAAATGACTAACTAATTGTACCCAAGTTCCTTGTGATTTACAAGATATTGCACTGTGGAATAAATGCCCTCATGGATGTCAAATATTAAAAGATTTCTTGTCAGTGGACTGAATGTTTAGTTTAATGGAATGCCTGGGACTGAACTGCGATAATAGAGTTTGGCATTTTTTAAGCTATGTGGATACATACTGTTATTGTGGCACATTTTATATATTTGTAATCAGCTTCTGCACTGTGTTCTTCAAATAACAAAACTAATAATTTAACCTTTTATGAGTTTAGTTTAGAGGTACAGCGTGGAAACAGTCCTTTCGGCCCACTGAGTCGACACCGACCAATGATTCCTGCAAACTAACACTATCCTACACATTTTAGGGACAATTTACATTTATACCAAGCCAATTAACCCACAAACCTGTCCATCTTTGAAGTGTGGGTGGAAACTGAAGATCTCAGAGAAAGCGCGCACAGGTCACAGGGAGAATGTACAAACTCCGTACAGACAAGACAGTCAGGATCAAACCCAGGTCACTGGCGCTGTAAGGCAGTAGGTCTACCGCTACGCCATTGTGCAGCATCACTCTTTCTTCACCACTCCCAATGCTAGATAGCATGACTGCCTTTTTACAATTTGTTGCAATCATCTAGTTATTACTATAGGTTTGGATTCCAGTTTAAAGTTATATTTGTATTTAAGTGAATCGACTATTTATTAGACTCCTCTCATTACCTGCTTTTTGCAAGTGACCGACTACAAATTCTTCCTGCGTGGGAAGTCTGAGGTTCAAGAGTGAAATTGGGGAGTTATTCAGCCATTGGTGGGTTTGAGTTGGTAATTGGAGCCCATTAGATTCAGATGTTATAAAAAGAATGAGTGACATAACTAAGGAATGAAAGTCAAGCAAGAGAGAAAAGTAGGTGATGACATGCATTTTGAAAGTGGGAGTGAAGAAACTGGACAAGCAGGCTGAATTGCCACAACCTTGACACTGGTAATTCAGAAATGTGTTTGAAAATTCAGCATGAATGATAAAGGAAAGAGAGGGGCTCATATTTATTTTTCTAGACAACAATTTTGTTAACTTACCCATTGAAAATATGGAAATAATGCTAACATGCTTTATTCCTAAATATGGAAGTTTCTAGTTTACACTTTAAATTGTAAATCTTTTGATTACAGTAAGCTTGATGGAAAAGTTTCTCTACATGGTGAGGTGAGTCAATTGAGAAAATACATTGCAATTTTAGTTATTCATTTAAACAGCCTTGATTACTCAATTTAGTTGCTTAGCAAAAGTGTACCCTGTCTTCTTTTCTCTAGAAAGAAGGAAAAAAAGAGAAAGCAGTTGTAGATAGGGTTTTCTTTGGAAGGATATGGCGAATTTTGAAGATAATGGTACCTGGAATGATTTCACAAGAAGTAAGCATTTCATATTTATTCAATTGAATAATGTTATGTAGCAGTTTCATAAATTGGGCAAATTAAAGTGGCACAATTTACTTTTGTGAATTATATTAAATGACGTGATACATTTGCTTCTTCATAGATTGGGTAAGTAGTTCATCTGTGACATTTATTTCACTTACTTAGGGAGTAATAACAGTTTAGTGCTGATTTCCTTTTCTATTAGTCAAGCGACCTTGCAGGCAGGTGGCTAAAGAAGATGGAAAGATCTAATGATAAGAACAAATCTTCAATTTAAGTTACATTCAGATTTGTTTTGATTATTTCTCTTTAAGTGAATAAGAATTATATTAACCATCAGAATACCATTTCAATCAATAGTGCCCGGAGATTTGCTGTTGGCCACTAACAATTTAATGAACAGCGTTTGGGTATATGTAAATCAAAGTACTTTATTTGTTGTGAATTAAATTAGAATTAAGTTGAATTTCTGTTCTCTTCGGGCATTTTCACCATTTCGTAATATCAAACTAATTTGATTGTAACATCAACTCCACATTCACTTCTGTCTGCAGTAACCTCTCGCCTCCTTGCTTGTCAAGTATCTATATACCTTGCCTTAAAAATATTCAAAAACTTCTTCCAGGGCACTTTATGGGAAAAAGTTCCACTGTTTTGCAACCCTTGGGAGAATAAAAATTGCTTTATCACTGTCTTAAATGAATGATTCCATAATTTTAAACATGACCCCCTCATTCTCAATTCTTCCATGTCTACTCACTTGGACACAAGTTTCTGAAATCCAATTTCTGCAAGTGATTTGGACTCATTTAAAAATGTTTGTAATTCTAATGTTGGTTACAATAAAGTAAGTGCTGTGTAGTGAAGATGAAGTCACAAGTACCTGTCCATAGAAGTTAAGATACAGTTTGTGTAGGATGGAACTGTAGATGCTGGTTTACATTAAAGATACACACAAATTGCTGGAGTAACTCAGTGGGTAAGGCAGCGTCTCTGGAGAAACGGAATAGGTCTGAAGAAGGGTTTTGATCCATACCGTCGCCTATTCCTTTTCTCCAGAGATACTGCCAGACTAGCTGAGTTACTCCAGCATTTAATGTTCTTAAGGTACAGTTAGTTGTGTTTCTAACTCGTGTTATAGAAAATCGTGTTTATAAAATCAATTCTGTCAGTGGTTAGGGATTTGAGAATTTCAGACTCACTAAGGCAAAGTTATTGTTTCAAAAATAAACATTTTCTTAATAGCAATACTTTTAATTTAGTTAGTGCAAGCTAAAATTACTAACCACTATTGCATTGTTTAATAGAAATACATTGCAAAAGTTTCAATAGGAATGATTGCTTGGCAGTTTCAATGGCCTCCTGGTTGAAGTAGTTCAGAGATGATGCTGTCTGACCACTGTGGGGAAGTGACATGTTATTGATTTTTTTTCTCCAAAGACCGCTTCATGTTCAATTTCAAATGTAGCATTTAAGTGGTTCTCTAATTCCCGAATGAAATTGTGTTATCATGATCATATTGAATGGCAGTGCTGGTTCGAAGGGCTGAATGGCCTATTTGTATTTTCTATGTTTCTATGTAAAACCAATTCGGCTCACATAATTCAAAAGGTTTTCCTTATTCATCATTCATATTTAATCCATTTGCATTATGTTCCGAGGACCCTCAAATGGGACTTAAACTGTCAACTTTCTGAATCACATATGGGTGTTAATTACTATGTCATGCCAATGTGTTTATTCTCAAATTTTGAAAAATATTTGGGTTTTCCACTTGGAATTGTGACTCCTTCTTTCACTTAAAACAAAAACCAGCTTGAGTTTCCCCCGCAGATGTTTGTTGATTTTATTTTACAAATTGACATTGAAGGTTACTTAAAAATAATAGTGACAGCGTCAATATCAACTATCATTCATCCTTGAACTTCACTGGTTTGATGTTGAGTCTTATATCCCTTCTATCTTAAAAGGTGTTTAATCCTTCCGATATATAGTAATTAATGCAGCGTATGTATTCTGAGCACTAGATCCTTCAATAAAGTTCCAAATTACTTGCTTTTGTAATGATACGAGTAGCCTCCTGAGGAAGATCACAAGATAATTAAGAACGAGAAAGATGATTTGGCCTATCTTGGTTCATCCTTCAGAATGACCCTAAAATTACTCCATTGTATAAACCAATCAGTTGTGAGGTGACATCATCATTCTTGATTTGTGCTGCTTTATTTGTTAATCCAATACCTTCAGTAAAGAATAATCTACGTTTTTCAGTGCTAAAGGAGTATTTTATTCGTCTGAATGTGTGGCTCAATTAATTTTATAATTATCCTGATGTTCAATCCTTTCCCCCATACAGCAAACAGTCACAGGATCTCTCTGTGTATAGTTCTGGAGCTGCTTTTGCAGCTTGGGTATTAATGTGCATCGAAAGGTTTAAGAGAAATTGATGAAATAAAAAATGGGGATGATTCCAACATTGGAAGTACAGCTAATTTTTAAAAGCCCATGGGATATTGGTGGTAGGTGGAATTCATTGCAAGCATTACGTGATTTTTTTTGTGTGGAAAAATAATAATAAAAATCACTAACTTTTTTTGTAGCAACAAAACAGGGTTACGAGTTGTAAAAAAAAATTTAAAGACTTTATACTGATGAGGCATTTAAAGAAAACTCGGTTTCTTGTTGTTTCTCCAGATCTATTATATCAAAACAATAAGTATTGCTATTGAGGGAGTGCAGCGTAGGTTTACAAGGTTAATTCCCGGGATGGCGGGACTGTTATATGCTGAGAGAATGAAGCGGCTGGGCTTCTGCACTCTGGAGTTTAGAAGTATGAGAGGGGATCTTATTGAAACATATAAGATTGTTAAGGGTTTGAATACGCTAGGGGCAGGAAACATGTTCCTGATGTTGGTGGAGTCCAGAACCAGGGGGTACAGTTTAAGAATAAGCGGTAAGCCATTTAGAACAGAGACGAGGAAACACTTTTTCCCACAGAGAGTTGTGAGTCTGTGGAATTCTCTGCCTCGGAGGGCGGTGGAGGCCGGTTCTCTGGATACTTTCAAGAGAGAGCCAGATAGCGGAGTCAGGGAATATGGGGAGAAGGCAGGAACGGGGTACTGATTGGGGATGATCACATTGAATGGCGGTACTGGCTCGAAGGGCCGAATGGCCTACTCCTGCACCTATTGTCTAATGTTAAACCTTAATCAGACCTGAATAAAAATGTAACACCAAGCTCCAGACTAACAGATTTTGCGGTTTTACTGTCAATTTACCAGCATGCAATTGTGAAAATGTAACATGAAAGCTTTGAAAAGTTGGGTCTTTATTTTGTCAGAATTATTTTTGCCTCAGTTGGTGGTGGGGTGAGATATGGGACATTGCTAATAAATAGATGTGCTTAAAAATAATGGGCAGGCTATTAGATGTTTGTAGACTGTTAGCAGGAGTGATGTATCGGATTGAGAGATGATTGGAAGAAGGTTCAATGTGGGAGGGTCTGAACAGAGTGACACATAGGTCGAGGTCGATCCTTGTTATGGGCGCTGTTGGGTTGATCCTTATCTTGGGTGCTGTTGGGATGTAGAGTTTCCACCTGCTCCTCATGACCACGAAGGATTGGTTTGGATAGTGAACGTTTTTCCCATATCCTAAAGGCATGCTGGTGGTTTAGGACACTTGGCAACTATAACCGGGGGATCGGTGAATTGGAGGGAATGTACAAGAGAATTGGGTACGAGAAAATAATTAGGTGACTGGTATTGATTGGGTTGCCATGGGACTTAACAAAGACTTGATGGTGGGGACCAAATTTCTTCCTTCTCAGTCATAAGGAAATAGGAAATAATAAGAGTTAATCATGTTATAGGTGTCAAGGCATTGAGGTGACCACATCTGAAATATTACTTACAAGCCTGGTCGCCACACTATCAGAAAGATTTAATTGAGTTAGAGATAATTATTTCTGGGTTTAAGAAGGAACTGCAGATGCTGGAAAATCGAAGGTAGACAAAAGTGCTAGAGAAATTCAGCGGGTGAGGCAGCATCTATGGAGCGAAGGAAATAGGCAACGTTTTGGGCTGAAACATTGGAGAAGTCAATGTTCATGCCGCTAGGGTGCAAACTGTCCGAGCGGAATATGAGGTGCTGCTCCTCTAATTTACGGTGGTCCTCACTCTGGCTATGGAGGAGGCCCAGGACAGAAAGGTCGGATTCGGAGTGGGAGGGGGAGTTGAAGTGCTGAGCCACAGGGAGATCAGGAATCCGACCTTTCTGTCCTGGGTCTCCTCCATGGCCAGAGTGAGCACCACTGGAAATTGGAGGAGCAGCACCTCATTCTCCGCTTGGGCAGTTTGCACCCTAGCGACAAGAACATTGACTTCTCCAATTTCCGGTAGCCCTTGCTGTCTCCTCCTCTTCTCAGCTCTCCCTCAGCCCTCTGGCTCCTCCTCTTCCTTTCTCCTTTCTTCTCCTCCCCCACCCGCCCACCCTACAACAGTCTGAAGAAGGGTTTCGACCCGAAACTTTGTCTGTTTCTGGGTTTGGGTGATTGAGTTTTGAGAAGAAACTGGATAAGCTGGCGCTGTTTTTCCTGCAGAGGAGGCTGAGGGATGACCTTACAGGGGTTTATAATATCATAGAACAAATTAGATTGCACCCCATGGTTCTGGCATGGACTTGATGGGCTGCATGGTTTCTGTATTATTATAAGACTAGAAAACAAGAACAAGGAGAACCTTTACACAGATATGAAAATGGGAATGAATGGGAGTATTGTAAACATGTATTAACTTTGAATGAGGAATTCATGTCTAGGATTATTTGTTGAGGCAGAAATATTGTTCACCATTTAAGATTGGATTGGTGAGGTAGATGAAGCAAAGATATTGAAGCAATGGCAACTGCTTGTATAGGTCCAATCAGTAAAGGCCACTTTGGGCCATAAAGGATTAATGTTAACTTGACCTGGCTGAGCAAAACTATTAGAAGATAGACACAAAATTCAAGAGTAACTCTAGTAAGACTGCAACATCTCTTGAGAGAAGGAATGGGTGACGTTTCGGGTCGAGATCCTTCTTCAGACTGAAAGTCACGGGAAAGGGAAATGAGAGATATTCTCTTCCTGGTTTTTAATTTCTGATTTTCTTTATAATTAAACTGCAGAAATAAAAAATAGCAGGCACAATATTATATTTAGTATGGAAAAGCAGGACAAAATGGGAATGTTTTATAAATGCATTAACTTTGTGCATGGATAAAGTTTTGAATATTCAAACTGAAAAAGGTCCCAACCTGAAATGTGGCCTATCCATGAACTCCAGAGATGCCGCCTGACCCACTGAGTTACTCCAGCACTTTGTGTTCTATGCAACGTTCAGAAAACATTGTTTGCATGTCCAACACCAAATTCCTAAAACAGGCACACCAGGTTCAGTTACTGCCAGAGATTGCCTGGGAACAGAGGAAATGTTTCAAGAACGTTCTCAAAGTCTCTTTGAAAAATGTAATATCTGCACTTACTCGTGAGAATTCCTGCTCTGTTATTGATTAAAATACAGAAAGATCATCAAGCAGGGCCCAGAGTATCCCATTTACCATCAGTGGGATATAGAACCCAATGCACTGTCTCCTATGCAGCCCCCTCCCCCCCTAATCTGCCCTGAGAAGTGGCAGAATCTACAGATCCCACAGAGGTTTCAGTAGTCACTTCAGAACCAGTTGGGTCAAGGCTTACCGTCCTGAGGGAGTGCCTGCAAAGAAAAAAATCACAGCAACAATAGTTGTGAACAATCAAAGGACTGTTTTTCATTGTCTCAAATGTTTCACGATCCTTCCTGAAACTTAATCTATATCTGAGAATGTATTCCCAAATACTAAGCTATTGAGAAACCATTTAAAATTTAAATGAGCCCTTTTTTGAAATTGGCAGCTGTACCAACCAAATACCTAACATTCTTGAGTGTTAATATTTGCCACGACTGCCTTTTTATATATATAATATAATTTAATATATAAAATGTTAACTGATATGTACAACACATTTATTTAAATCAAGTGAAAAATACTGCAAATATTGGAAATCTGAAATAAAATATTCCAGAAACACGCAACAGGTGGTGAGAGATAGAGATTTAGTTTTGGGTTAATGACCTTTCATCAAAACTGCAACTTTATTTATTTACTTTTAACTAAAACTTTTGGGGGGAAAAGCTTTATATCAAAGTTCAAATAAATGTATATTTAAATTTGATTTCTATTAGAATAGTAATTATAATCAGCAATTTAATTTATAATTTGCTTTTAATTTAATTTATGATTTCTCATTTATAATGTGCTTATTTTTTAAAGTCACTTGGGTTTATTGTATTAGAATGTCATTTGATGAAGAGGATGAGAACCTTTGGAACCAATAGACAGAGGTGGTGGGGGGGGGGGGGGGGATTTTTCTTTGAGCACTTAAAAGCTTACTTGAATGCTTATTTTACTAATTCTAGTCTGCCTACTTGTTACTCATTGCGGTGATGCTTGTTGCTCGAACCTACTGTGATGTCTGGATGATTCAAAATGGAACCATGATTGAAAGGTATGTTTGTGGAGCTTGCAGCTTGTCTCAATATCTGCACTTGTTTACTCTAAACAGGAATAGCTCTGAAAGGGGCAATGAACTGCTAGAAAAACAACGAGTCAAGCAGCATTTGTAGAGGCAAAGGGATGGTTGATATTTCTAGTTGCATCAGGACTGAGAATGTAGAAAGAAGACATCCAGTCTGGTGAAGTGAGAGAAAGGGATAAGACAGCGGCTGGTTGGTGATGGGTGGAGCAGGTAAGGGAGGGGATGATGGGCAGACTGGGCAAACTGAGTCAGGAGGGGGAAATCAGGCTGGTAGACGATCGGTAGAAACATAAGATAAGAAGAAATAGGCAAATTATTTGAGTGGGTGATAGGAGGGAGAAGAGTAGAGACAGAAAATGGAACCAGATAAGGGAGGGATGATGGACAGGTGGAATGAGATGGGGCGAGCATAGTGTGTCTACGCAATGAGAGGTGGTAGAGGTGAACAATGAGAGAGAGACCCTGGGTGGACAGAGGTAATAGGTTACTTGAATTTGGAAAATTCAATATTCATGTAGACTAACCAAGCAAATATGAGGTGCCGTTTTACTTTTTGGCTTCACTGGCAGTGGAGGTAAATTGGTGTGGGAATAGAAGGGGTAGCTGAAATGGCACGCATGTGGTAGCTCAATATGGTTGTTGTGGATAACACATATGCTTTGCAAAACAGTTGCCTAATCTATGCTGGGTCTCGTCAATACAGAAAAGTCCTACATCCATCCCTTTCCCTCCACAGATGCTGCTTAACTTGCTGAATTCCATCGCAGCTTTTGTTTTATATTCCATCATCTGCTGTCTATTTAATCTCCATAAACTCAAAGAAAAATTTAATTACTTAATTGTCTCTAAATTATCAGAGAGTTTGCCTGAAATCTAGGACCAAATGAGATGTTTCCCTTAATTATCTGGTAGTCTGAAGCCAATATCTGTGGCTTATGGTAAAACTTCCATTCCCTAGCCACTGACTGCATTCTTTTCCATGGCCAATGTCTGAAGCTGAATCATACCATGCATAATCTTGGTCTCGCATCTACAATCGACTACAGTCTTCCTTGGACTCGAGAGTACCCATCTCGACGGCTGCCTATTTCCAACTCCATAATGTCACTCACCCCTGGCCTTGCCTCAGCCCATCCGCTGATAAAATCCTTATCCATTGCCTTTGTTAACTTTAACTGTTCTAATACATTCTTAAACAACTTCCCCCAATCATGTGCTACTTTAATGAATGAAGTCTTGCATAAAGACTCATTCATAAATCATGTGCTTGTTCCCAGTTGAGCAGTACTATTTTGAAAATCCCACCCTTGTTTTCAAATCCATTTAAAACAAGTATGACTTCTTCCCCCCCCCCCCCCCCCCCCCCCCCCCGCCCGGCGTGGAAAGAAGATGTTATCAGCTCTATGAACAATCATGATCCACAGTAACAGGGCCTGTGCTTTAACATGAAGGGTTTGCATTATAAGCAAGTGGGTGTAATGATTCAGAGTGATGTTTGTTGTATATCCAGTCCTTGCATCATTTATTTTGGACATGTGTATAATTTCTTTGTGAAATAAAATATTTAAATTTTATATATTTAAAAAGTCCTCTCACCTGATATTTTCCCATGTAAACTACAGTATTACAATATAGTTGGTGTTTGGTATTCATTGCATATTGTTGTGTAGGATTTGGATATTGAGTGAATGAATACTCATGATGCAATATATGTGCAACTTATCTTAAGGCAGCACTGGCACATGATAATGACTGAAGCTCTTCATGCCAATTGTGTAGCCCTTCTCTGAGAATATGTATGTTTTCATCAACATTTATGTTTGCATTGCATAATTTTGGCTCTAATCTCAGTCTCTGCATGTTACTGTTTCCAGTGCAATTATTGGTCGGAGCACCAAAGATTTCAAGAGATACCTATTCAACTTTGTTGCTACAATGCCAGCTGTAAGTTTACTTTTTGTTATTTGCTGTATTAATAGCGGTAGATTGATAATGGTCACGAGTGAGCACTAGCATTGCAGTGACTACATTCCTCACATTGTTTGCTATACTTTGTTATCAATAAAATTTTAAAGATCATAATTGGTCTTCACTTAGGATATTTTTGCCATCTAAGTTAAAGTTAGTGTTTCTTAAATTCCACTTTGAGTTGATTTGTTCTCTAACTATATTACTTCAGATATCTTTGGTAAATAATTTCCTGAAAGTGGGCTTGAATCAACTGAAGCTTCGATTCCGAGTTCGGCTCACCACTTACCTGTATGAGGAGTATTTAAAGTAAGTTCTTGTCATTTGTAACTACATATAGTGGTTGTTATTTTAGTGCAGATATTTAGTGATCAATAGTATTCTTTATTTAAGAAATGATGTTAATACATTGGAAATAGTTCAGAGAAGGTTTATTAGACTGATAACCAGAATGGATGAGTGGTCTTATGGACATGTAGATTTGTACAACTGGAGGTGAGGGAAAGAAGGGTGATTTGATTGAAACATAACGTCTTGAGAGGGATGTAGAGGGAATGTTCCTTGTTTTTTTGGGAATCTAGGACTATGAGTCACTGGTCAGGAAATTTAAGACAAATGAGGCTGTTTTATTGTCACGTATCCCAGATATGACAATGAAATTCTTGCTTGCTGCAGCGCAACAGAATATGTAAACATAATACAGAACAGGAGATAAAAGTTCATATATACCGTAGACCATATATGCACACAATAAATAAACAAATAAAGTGCAATAGACTGTTATTGTTCAGAGCTTGTTTGATGTTGTATTTAGTAGCCTGATGGCTGTGGGGAAGAAGCTGTTCTTGAGCCTGGATGTTCCAGATTTCAAGCTCCTGTACTTTCTTCCCAATGGCAACGGGGGGGGATGAGTGTGTGGCCAGGATGGTGTGGGTCTTTGATGATGCTGGCTGATTCTCTTGAGGCAGCGACTGCGATAGATCCCTTCGATGGTGAGGAGGTCAGAGCCGGTGATGGACTGGGCAGTGGTCACAACTTTCTGCATTCTTTTCCACTCCTGGACATTCAAGTTGCCGAACCAGACCACGATGCAGCCAGTCAGAATGCACTCTAGTGTGCACCTGTAGAAGTTCGAGAGAGTCCTCCTTGACATACCAACTCTCCGTAATCTTCTTTATAACTGCACCAGTGTGCTGGGACCAGGAAAGATCTTCGGAAAGGAAATGATAAGCAAGATGTAAATTTGTTTTAAAGTTTGTTTTAAACAGATGTTGAGCCCAGAATTGTGTTGCGCAGTACAGGTTCCCCACCAATTTCTCTGGACCCCTTGGTTCCAGAGCCCTGCTGTTTTATCTGTTTTGGTAGATCAACAAAGATCATGGCCTGTGGGGTGGGGGTGGGGGGGAGGGGGGGGGGGGGGGGAGATAGAAGATACTCAAAGTTGGCCACAGAAGTTGACTATGGGAATGGATCTGCCGGCTTTGGCCATTCTGGCATTCCAGAGCCCTGGCCGCCTGTGTCAAATTCGAACCACCTCTTGGACTCGGAAATCCTGATGAGGTCGAGATCGACTGCCTCACACGGCGTCACATTTTTAGGGGGACTTCTGGGGGGATTTCAAGCGCACTTGTAATTTCGTCTGGATTCAAGGAGGTGCCGGACCACCACATGCTGCAAAATCGGTGATGGACCTGTACATTTAGTTTTATATCAGTGCAATACTTGCATGTAATGGTTTCATGGATTATTAATCAGTTGCATTATTTTCTCCTTGCAGAGGTTATACGTACTATAAAATGGGTAATCTTGACAACAGAATAGCAAACGCAGATCAGCTGTTAACCCAAGATGTGGAGAAATTTTGCAACAGTGTCGTGGATTTGTATTCAAATCTCAGCAAGGTGAGTTGTAACCATCATACAGAATACTACTTGTGCTGGAATTGCTCTATAAGTTAACAAGTGAGGAAGGAGGAACAAAATGAATGTTTCACGTCTGTAACATTTCACCAGCATCCAATTGCATATCACGTTGCTTATCCTCTCCTCAGGATTCATACAAATTATAGATAAAGGTCTAGATAGCAGCAGAGGCTAGGAGTGGATAAGTGGAAAAGAAAAGGCTGCAGAATCTAGACTGATAGAAAAGGAAGGTGACGAATGGAACTGAATGAGGAGAGATGGTGGCAGAGGAAGGGGTGGGCTGAACAGTAAGGAGGAAGGAGGGAATAGTGGGAGGAGTATAGGGGAGAGGAGGGGAAATCAATAGGGTGAAGGGGGGCTAGGGTGTAGGGTAGGAACAAAGGGGTGTGAAAGAAGCATGGTAGATGGGAGGATCAGGGTAGATTAGATGCAAGAGAAAGGGACAGGCGGTGTGCGTTACCTGAAACTGGTGAATTCAGTGTCCATGCATTTGGGTAGTAGATTACGCAAGCACTGGTGCTGCTCCTCTAGTTTACATTTGACCTCACATTGGCTCTAGAGGAGGATGAGGATAGATGGGTTGATGTGGGAGTGGGAAGGTGGATTAAGATGGCTATCACTGGGAGATCCAGATGCCAACAGCGGACGGAGCAGTTTTTGGCAACATGTTCGCCTCGTCTGTGTTTATCCACCCTGATGTAGAAGAGGACACACTGCGAGCACCAAATGCTCTAGACACGCTTGGAGAAGATACAGGCAAATGTATGTCTCTCCTGGAAAGGCTGCGTAGATTGGTGGATGGAGTGACAGGTGTTACGCCTAGTACTTGCTATAGTATTTGACTTTTCCATCCTGGGATAAATGGTTCTGACTGTCTGCCCTATCTATGTCTCTCATAAGTTTATATACTTCCATCAGGTTTCCTCGCAATCTCCAGTGGAAGTGGTGGTGGCAGGCAGGCAGAGGGGAGTGCCAAATTTATTGAAAAACAAATCATCTCCAATATCCTGTAGTGGAAAGCCTGATTTTGAAGACAAATGTAGTGGTGTTAGAGAAACTGAGGGAAAGGGATGGCATCCTAATAAGAGACGGGGTGGGAGGTGGTGTAGTCCGGAAGTGATTTGTAGTAGATATCAGTGGATAGGGCAGAGTAGAAATTAGTGCTAAAGTTGATTAAAGTAACGAGTTCCGCAGAGTGAAGCCAAACACAAACTAGAGGAACAGCACCTCGTATTCATCTCTGATGATATCTCCCCTTTCTTCCCTCATCTGACTGTTATCTGCCAAACCCTTCCTCACCTGTATCCACCTATCTCCTGTCGGCACTTGCTTCAGCCACCCCCTTTTTTATATTGCCAACTTCTCTGCTCTTTTGGTGTAGAAGAAGGGTCTTAACTCGAAACATCGGCTTTGTTCTACTATTATGTATGTAACAAGGCAGGAGTATCTCCAGCAATAATTATTTTATATGTTCACATGCAATAATCTGTGATATTTCCCCATGCATCTCTACTTCTTTATCTAAATGCTGTACCTTGGCAACAGTATTCTCTGATACTTGGCCAGAATGCACAAAGTGGACCTTGCACTGGCTTGTTTTGCCTGTGTGCTTGTGCAATATACACCCTTGACAGGCACAATTGTCTCTGGTTAAACAGAAGCCAGGAAGCATTGATTTTGCCACCAATTAATACCTTTCACTTTGATTTCATTCTCGTTTTAGGATGATTGGCATAATTTGCAATTTCAAAATGCAAATCTGAATCTGAGATTCTGAGAACGCCTCATCCCAAAACATATTGCCTATGTAAAGTAACGCTGCTGACCTCTATGTCTGTAACAATGTCCAGTTTCCAGCTAAAATCATCAGTTTTTGTCTAGTTACCACCCTGGCTGACTTTCATCCCCCACCTGTAAACTTCATCTGATCCAAATTTGCCTGTAATTTCCAATGCAAGGGTTTTCATCCAGATCTTTGATTCACAAGTAATTTTGTGTTCTGATGAAAACTCTGTCTCTGAACCATAAACTTGACCTCTTCACAGGCAGTGGTAGATTTGCTTGTTTATTTTGGATTCAGCTCCAGCATCTGCGGTACAATATTGTGTTTTTTTGTTTTTTTTTAATATATTTTTATTAGAGGCCATACGTATTACAAATAATATAACAATTTTTTCAGATATACATATTACATATTTCCAAAGTTATATGAATATTACAAAGCAATGTATAAGCCTCAAATTTTTTTTAATAGTGAAAAGACAAAAGAGTAAAGAAAAAATAGATGTTTAATTTAAAAAGTGTGATTATAATTTTGATTATATGTGATAATATATTAAAAAAATATATTACTGACAATTATTATACTTTAAAAAAATATATACATCTTAACAATGAATGGAACAATTTCTAATAATATATATAGAGACGAGTATACAAATCTCAGATTAAACCTTTTCATCTGATCTTACCACCGGGTACTTGTTGAGTTACAATGCTGAGCCCAGCTACCCCTTCATATAATCAGTGAATGGAGACCATATTTGTTCAAAAAGTTCGTGTTTACCCATTAGGATAAACCTAATTCTCTCCAATTGCAACGTCTCCAACATTTCCACTGTCCACATTTTAATTGTAGGGGATAATGGTCCCTTCCAAAATTTTAATATTAATTTTTTTCCAATCATTAAACAGTAATCAAGAAAATTTCTTTGATTTACTGTTAATGTTTGATTTAAATCTAAAACGCCAAATATTATTGGCTTTGGGTCAGGATTTAATGTAATCTTAAGAACTATCGAAATAATTAAAAAAATCTCAGTCCAATAACTATTAAGTTTTGTGCATATTACAAAACTATGTGTTAAATCAGCTTCTATGTGCTGACATTTATCACACAATGGTGATATATTAGGAAAAATTCTATTTAATTTCTTTTTTGAATAATGTAATCTATGTAATACTTTGAATTGTATCAAAGTATGTCTGGCATTTAACGAACAACGATGTATACGTTGTAAACTTTCTTCCCAAAAGTCATTTGATATCGGTAAACCAATTTCATTTTCCCATATTTGTCAAAATGATTCTGTTGTTGATATTTCTCTGTCCAAAAGGATATTATATATATATGCTATTAATTTCTCTGTGTTTGGATGCTTATTAAGCACTTCATCCAGTAAACCTGGTTCTCTATTTCTATAATCTTGCGTATTTGATTTAACATAATCTCTGATTTGTAAATATCTAAGTAAGTTATTTGAGTGCAATCCATAAATATCTTTCAACTCTTGAAATGAGAGAAATTTCCCATTCCTGTAAAGATGTTCTATCCTTATAATTCCTAAATTTTTCCAATGTTTAAACCCCCCATCCAATAAAGAGGGCTTAAACAGAGGATTATTCATAATTGGTAAGCAAAGCGACATATTTTCTAAATGTAAAATAATTCTTAACTTAAATGTAAAATAAGTCTTAACTATATGTTTGCAAATACGTATATTGCTTAAAATTATAGGATTTTCCCTATAATTTTTTTTTTGTACCACCCTTGGGGCAAGGAGTATTGTACTTATATCAAAGTGTAAACAATCTTCCTTTTCCATTTTTAACCAAGCTGGGTCCTGTTCCATGTTTACCAACCAAAAATTCATATTCTTAATCTGAACCGCCCAAAAATGATATAAAACATTTGGTAGTGCTAGTCCACCATTTATTCTTGGATTTACATAAATGTCGTTTACTTATACTGTGATTTTTATAATCTCAAATAAAGCTATTGATAATGAAATTAATTTAAAAAAAAATTTAGGGAGATATAGCGGGATAGCTTGAAATAAATATAGTAGTTGTGGTAAAAAAATCATTTTAATGGCATTTATTCTGCCGATCATTGATATTGGTAATGTTTTCCAATATAAGATATTACTTTTTAGTTTATTTAGTAATTGGGGGAAATTTGATTTAAATAGAGAATTATAAGATTTGGATACATTAACTCCAAGATATTTAATTTGGTCATTAACTATTTTGAATGGAAATTTTTGGAATTTATTCAATTTTATTCCTGTTATAGGCATAATTTCACTTTTATTCCAATTAATTCTATATCCTGAGAACATACTAAATTCAGTTATAACATTAAGTAACTTAGGGATACTAATCTCTGGTTTTGTTATGTATATTAAGACGTCATCTGCATATAAAGATATTTTATTAATTGTGGTATTTGTGTTATATCCATTAATTTCTGGTTCCGATCTAATCCTTTCGGCTAATAATTCTATTGCAAGAGCGAATAATAAAGGTGATAACGGACATCCTTGTCTACAACCCCTAGAGAGATTAAATTTGGCTGATAACATTTGATTTGTTAGGATTCTTGCTGTTGGGCCAGAATATAAAATTCTAACCCATTTACAGAATCCTTGCCCCAGTTGAAATTTCTGCATTATCCTAAATAGGTAAGGCCATTCAACCTGGTCAAATGCTTTTTCTGCGTCCAGGGATATAACAGCTAATTCAATCTCATTAATTCTTTTTTAATATATGATATTGAATAGGCGTCGCAAATTATAAGTGGAATAGCGTTTAGGGATAAAGCCTGTTTGATCATGATGTATTAATTTATTGATCACTAAACTTAACCTTTGAGATAAAATTTTAGTTAATATTTTTTGATCCGTATTTAAAAGAGCAATTGCTCTATATGATCCTGGGTCTTCCAGATCTTTATCTACTTTAGGAATGAGTGTAATTGTAGATTCATTTAGGGTTTCTGGTAGCTGTTCTTGCTCATAGGCATCTTTATATATTGTTTGTAGACGTGGGGAAATCAAATCATGAAACTTCTTATAAAATTCAACACCTAAACCGTCGGGGCCAGCAGCTTTACCATCTTTCAATGATCTGATTGATTCCTCAATATCTTTTGCTGATATTTCAGCATCTAACAAGTCTCTACCTTCCTGATCTAATCCATTAATATGACATTCATGTAGGAATGCTTCCATTCCATCAGATTGACCTGTCAGTTTGGATGTATAAAGTTTTTGATAGTATTGCTGGAATCTATCATTAATATCTTTTGGTAAAGTTAGTATTTCTCCTTGTTCAGATCTAACTTTATATATCATTTTTTCTTCATCTGATTTTCTAAATTGACGAGATAGCAGTTTATGTGGTTTATCCCCGAATTCAAAATGTACTTGTTTAGTCTGTTGAAAAAGTTTAATAACATATTTTGATTGTATCTCATTTAACTTATATTTTAGTGTTGCGATTTTGTTATATATCACCCTAGATGGTGATATAGCATTTTCCATGTCTAATTGCTTTATTTCATTTTCCAAATTCTGTTGAATCTTTCGATTTTCCTTATTAAGGTGTGCCTGCGCAGATGTTATAGCACCACGTATAAAAGCTTTAAATGTGTCCCATAGAAGAGACGAAGAAATTCCAGGTTTATCATTAGTCTCAAAGAATAGCTCAATCTGTTTAACCAGATAATCATAACAAGCCTTATCACTTAATATTTGAGGATTGAGTCTCCATTACGAATATCTATTAGTTATACCCTTTAAATTAATCTTGAATGTTAATGGGGCACGATCCGAAATAATAATATTATGATATTTTGAGTCATACGTGAATGGGATAAGCTTTGAATCTATTAAAAAATAATCTATCCTAGAATAAGTTCCGAATACCGGAGAATAGAATGAGTATTCCCGACCAGTGGGATTATAATTTCTCCAAACATCCTTGACATTAGCTGAACTGATAAACAAATTTATGAATTCACTTGATTTAGATGTAGCCTTCCTTTTAGTTGATGGTCTATCTAAATAGTTATCCAAAGTACAATTTAAGTCACCCCCGATTATTAAATTATGTTGTGTAACTATAGGAATAGTGTTAAATATTTTCTTAAAAAACAACGGATTATCAAAATTAGGTCCATATATATTCATAAGAACGACCTTCTTCGAGTATAATTGACCGGTAACTATTATGTATCTACCTTCAGGATCTTCTATTATTGAGCTATGTTTAAATTGGATACCCTTACGAATAAGTATAGCAGCCCCTGTAGATTTATGAGTAAATGAAGAATGGTACACTCTAGAAATCCAATTTGCCGTTAGTCTATATTGTGCGTCCTTTTTTAGGTGAGTCACTTGAAGATAAATTATGTCTGATTTAATTATATTTAACTGAGCCAAAACCTTACCTCTTTTAATTGGTTCATTAATTCCCTTTACATTCCAACTACAGAAGGTGATTCCATCACCCCCATTTTTCCTATTAATGTCTTGCATTTTAGTATTAAGGTGGATTATAATGAGGTAGATGCCTCAGCATATTCATCCCAATTTCATACCCTAGTTTGTGATCAACAAATGTTAATACTAATAACTTTTTCTTACCTACGTATCTCTTCGAGTCTACTGTATGATACCATTCATAAGTAAAGTAATGTAGTACCGTGTATGACATATAAAAAACAAAATAAAAATAAAAATAAAAAAAGTAAATAATGTTAATAGAAAAGTGCAGGGAAAAAAAAGTGACGACTACTACTAAATTAAGTGCGGTTAGTGTAAGCCACACTAGCGTGGCTGTTAATCTACGGACTTCCGTTAGTAAAAAAAAAAGATGTTTATAATTCCAGCTCCGTAAATGCCTTAAGGGCAATATATTTAAGGGCGGGGCATTAAATTTCAGTACTTATTAATGCTTTATGTTTTTATGTTTTTAATGTTGATTCGGTGTGTTCTTTTCATGCAATTACACAAGCTAATTTCTGGCCTGTTTCCTTTGCAGCCACTTTTGGACATCATTCTGTATATATTTAAATTGACAAGTGCAATAGGCGCTCAGGTAAGCTGAGTATGAATTAAAGAACTAATTTTAACTGGCATGACACTGAAAATGCTTCATTTAACTTTGAACTATAAGATGTTTTTTATTAACTTTCTTATTGGGACCCAATTGGAAAAAAGCACAACTAAAATGTAACATCTAATGCTCGTAGGATAAAGTATTCTAGATTTTAATGCTGATGGCAAATGAATGTAGAATAACTTGACTTTTTGGTGTAATTCTTTGTATCTTTTTGTGTCTGTATTTTGAGAATATCATCCTGATGTCAGTGTCAAAAAGGAAAAGTATATTATTTGAATATTGAGTCATTGTTTTCTTTGTAGGGACCCGCATGCATGACGGCTTACCTGATAGTTTCAGGTCTGATCCTAACTCGACTGAGAAGACCAATTGGTAAAATGACAATATCAGAGCAAAGATATGAAGGTGAATACAGATACGTCAACTCTCGTCTGATTACAAATAGGTGAGGAAACATGTAAAGCCAGTTGCACTTAATTTTAACCTTTTAATTTTTTTTCAGATTTTAATCTGGAAATATTTAGATTTTTTGATATCAAGGGTGTTTGATATGAGGTGTAGAGTACGTGTATGAAAGCGACAATGTTGAAAATCGACCTTGATCTTATTAAATATCTGAGCAGGCATGACTCTCTCCTGCTTTTGTATTCTGTCCTTAAATAGAATTCCTTTACCTGTTTCCATGAGAACTGTTGTGCAAGGATACGTGATATGTTTCTACCTCCTTGTCCCACTTTCCCTTCATTGTTTTTTTGTTTTTGGAACAAGTGCAATCGCTACTCTGACTGATGTCCACTGGCTTGCTATTTTATTATTCAATCCCATGCTTTTGCAAAGGCATGCTCAAAGTGGGAAAGTACAGGGCAATGTCTATGCTCTTCTCTTGTTTGATTTAACCAGTTAATATTCAAGTATATTGTGAAACTGAAGTGTGAACATGTTTAAATATACAAGGCTTGCTATTTGCGGTGGGAGGGGAGACCAAAATCAACCAAACAATCCTGCAAGGCCAGAATTGCAGATAGTAGCAATGTTACGAAATTTTGAGATTTTAAAAATCAAGTCTGCAATTTATCCCATCAGATAAAGCATAAAAAGAAGTTTAATTTGACACCTAATTCACTTTCATATCTTCCGTATTAAGAAAATTATGACAATTTTCATACTCGGAAATTAGCATCTTGTTCCCCATTGCCTTTCAATTGACTTAACTCAAAAGCTGTGATCTCGAACCGTTAAAAGCCCATAACTTTCTTAAAAATTAAGAGAACTCAATGACATTTTCAGTTATTATAGATTGAAGCATTCTGAAACAAATATGAAACAATCTAACTTGGATGACCTGAAATTAAAGCATATAATTAGTTAATTATTTAATTGTAGCTAATTACAAAATTCAATGAGTAGATCTAAACAGCTATCCATTTCTTAAGAAAAGATAAACTTTTTTTAAATTGCCTAAGTGTTCAAATAACATTCACACAATAATCCACAATATAACATAATTTTTAAATCTAATTTTCATGAATTTCTGGGCCAAATGGAATGAATTTAGTGTTTAATGCCTGTAAATTAATGGCCATTTAAATCAACTAGCGAGTGGGTTTTAGTGGAATGCGGTGGATTGGAACGTTGTGGTTTGCGGTGAAGTCGGGAGGAAAAATAGTGTTGGTTCATACATTTTTTTTGGACCCCATTTCGCAACGTGAAAATATGATTAAAGCCTCCATAAAAACCAACTTTTAATATAAAAATAAACTGTGTAACTTTTTTTCTCCCCTATGCAAAATCCTTCCCGTTGTGGGCGCTCACGGCTTTTGAAGGTGATTTTTAAATTACTCTAGTTAATAAATGATTTGGCGTAATTTAAAAATACCTTCATGAATGAAATGTTGGAGCGATTTTTCTTCAGCAACGAAATCGCCCGACATGGATCGATTTTCCCTGTCTGTAGAAAAACGGCACTTTAAGCCCTCTGAAAGGCGCCAAAGTCACGCACACGGGGAGCGGCAGAACTGCAGCGCTGCTCAAGGTAAGTTTTGTAACATACCTACAGATAGTCGTACTTAAATTGGACTTTGGATCGCATCGGACCTGCCAACTTTTACCTGTGTGGCCATGTGGAAATTCTGAATCCCTGAATGATGGGACGTTCTAAACTTTAAACAGTTCCTCACAGGATGACAGCACGCTGTTGTTGGACTCTTTATGTAGTCCAGTGGGGAAGAGAAAACATCAGTGGATTTCACTGCACCTATACTGAGAAATATGCCTACTGAATCTGTACCATTTAACATGAAGAAATGGCTGTCGGGGAAAGACAAATACAAAGTTGTTTTTACACAACATAACTAGGAAATGTCAGAAACATTCAATAATTGTACCTGGCCTGTTTCTCTCTGCACAGAAGCATTAAGTTTTGTTTCATATTTCTAGCATCTGCAGTTTTTTTGCTTTAATTTTCCTTTTATAAATTTGAACTAATCATGAGTACTTAAGTGTTTCCTAGTGTAACAACTTTTTTGATTCTAAAAA
The DNA here is from genome assembly GCA_963514005.1 of Raja brachyura. The sequence goes on from CAUPSL010001380.1 coordinate 58,348, forward strand.
TGCATAATATTTAATGCGCTTGTATTTTTATTGAGCTATGGAATGTCTAAACCTTATGCATACCTAACTACCTTTGGAATTCTGGGTATGGAGATTGCCGCCTATATAATTGTGTATTATGCTGAAAAAGCAGTCGATGTTGCATAGTAATTTGATCTACAAATCAAAATCCCAACAGGAAATATATGTTTTGGAACTTTTCAATTGTAAATTCTGGGTCACTTTCTGCAAAGTCTATCTCAATTAAAATCAGCCATAATAGTTAGATTATATTTCTGCCTTTATCAGAGTGTTTGGAAGAGCCCTGCACTTCACTTGGCCTTTCTGATCAATTGATAGTTGGCTTTCCATTTGAGGACCTGGTTTTGTGGATTCATCCATGATTGGGCTTTAAGGAGAGCCTGTTAACTTTTATGTCTGAAGAAGGGTCTCGACCCGAAACGTCGCCTATCTCCTTCGCTCCTTAGATGCTGCTGCACCCGCTGAGTTTCTCCAGCTTTTTGTGTAACCCCCTAACTTTTATGGAAGTTGGCCAAACTGGCAGGTCAGTTAGTGGTGGCTCTTTGGAAGAGAGAAGGGAGGAGGTCATGACTGTGGGAAAGAATAGATATGATGGGTCAAGGGGCAGTTGAATGGTTCCTTGAGGAAAACGAGAGAGAGACAGAGAAAACCTCCAAAGATGTGTATGTTAATTGGCTGTGGTAAAATATTGTAAATTGTCCCTGGTGTGTAGGAATGTGCTAGTGTACAGGGTGATCTGGTCGGTGCAGACTCGGTGGGCCGAATGGCCTATTTCTGCGCTGAAGCTCCAGAGTCTAAAATTGAAATTGCTCGACATTTAATTATGCAGTGAAGTGTTCCGCTTTTCCAAAGCATGATACTTGGACAGCAATGGAACCAGCTCTTGGTAATATTATGGTCATTGCCAGTATGTAATGGGGTTGAATTTAGTTTTTCCCATTTATAATTCTTTCCTGTTCACTGTTGGGGAAGTGGTCAATATCAAGAGAGTTTGCAAATAAGAAACTGGAGTAAAACTATTGATACTTACATTTTACAGTGAAGAAATTGCATTTTACAATGGAAACAGTAGAGAAAAACAGACCATACATACCGCTTTTAAAAGACTGGTAAGCAATCCCTTTTATTCTGTGCTGATATTGATAAAACAAGATAGATTATAGGATTAGTTTGGACTTTGCGAAGTAAGAGAGAATTCTGACCAACTTCTCTCGTATTTAACATCATAGGTTTTTCTTAGATTACAAAGTTTGTTATTCAGTAAAAGCAGCCATCTTCTCATAATGTGATCTTTATTTTTTTCATTTGCTTATCCTTTACACTTTAATTTCATAGAATGGCAAAAGACCTACTGGTACTGCATAAACATTCAGGAGGTCCACTTTATTTTTATTGTGCATCACATGATCCATTATATGTTCTTTCACTTATTGCAATAATTATGATTTGATCACCTGTGTTGGCTGCAGTCATCTATACATTAGTTGAATTGATTCAACCTTCTAGTAGTTTTCACACTCTTTTAGTTCCTTTAATCCATCTTTGTTTTTGTTTACAAATTATTTTTCATCTCACTTCCTGATCTTGGGGAATTGGTTGCATTTTGTTTTAACATTCCAATAGGGTTTTTTACATTGCTCTTTTTCTCATTAGGTGGATCACATGCACAATTTCATTGTCTTCCGTTTCACCATGGGATTTGTGGATAGTATAATTGCCAAATGTAAGTATATACACATCAGAATTTTTTTTTGCAATATAACAATCCTAATCTAATCGGAGAATGTTCAGGAATGCAGTGTGCCATTTCAAAATGTAAAACATCTTGCAATGTAACTGATGCTCTCTACAGCATCTAAAGTCATAAATGCTGAGCTTAATTTAAGATAGTTATTGTGTTGTAAGTTGAAATTGGTAGCCTTTATAGAAGAAAGAAAAATTGTATGTGGAAGTCAAATGGCATTTAAATTGGGATTCAATCGATTGGTACTCCAAACACAACTAGAAAACACTTGCATCCAGTATCCAATTAATAGGATACCGGCTAAGAAACTTTGACCACAGTGTCACACAAAGAAACACAACATTGTCCAATTAAAAAATGTTAACTTTGAAACACTTACACTATCTCCAGTCTTTGGCATTGAAACTATACTTTGTAATTACTCCATTGGTGCAGAGATCACAATGTAATCTATTAGAGTTTGACTATCTTGTATCCATAAACTTCGCAAATTTGGCTGCTTTAGTTTAGCTTCCGAAAACCTTTAAAACTTACGGTCACTGTGACCTCTAGGGGTTAGAAAATATATATGATAAACAGCATGTCACTTCAATATTTCCAAAGGATGCACTAAATATCAAAAGAACCTTTCAAATCTCGCTTTTATATTTGAATCTGAACAAAATAATCTCAGAAATGATTAAACCTTTTATGTATTTCTTGCACTCAAAACTGATCTTTGACAAGAGTAGATTGAATAGTTGTGAAGGAATGGTTGTAGCTGCAATAAGCTCAAGGCTAGAAATGTGTCCAAGTACCTCCCATGGCATTGCCTCTTTAGAAATCCTATTAACCCTGGTATATAATAATCTTGTGTATTTCCAGGTGCTTCAGCATCCATTGGGAAATCTGTTTGGTGCAATATTTTGATGTCATATTTTGCTCTGCCTAACACATCATCGCTGATGTAAAACTCTCCCAAATGGTATCAATTGCAATGCAACAGACACAATTATCTGTAGTTAATGTTCAACCTTATTGGTTTGAAAATTGACAGATCTTATTTATTCCATATCCATTCATACATTCATACTTCCCAGTAGATGTAAGAATAATGTATGTATGGTTTTATGTACTTTTGCGAATTGCCAGCAACGATTAGAGTTGCTGTGTTACATTGTGAGAAGCTGTAATTGAGAAACTAGACTGAAACCAACAGTTTCAATTTGAACAGGACGTTACAAAGTAAAACCTGACAACAATTTTCCATTATTCCGATTCAGTTTATTATCATTTACACCAGGATGAAATGAAATTCCTTATTCGCATGAAGCTTAGAACACAGTGTCCATGATAATGATAGATACAACAGTACAATGACAAAAACGAATCTGCAAAGATTATTGCAATCTGAAGTAGTGCAAAATAAGTAGTGGCTCGCACTTTATGTATTTTCTCTTCATTGGCATCTATAAACGGTTGCAGAGTCACCCTCAATGTTGCTCCACTGTATAATAAGACCTGGCGTAAATTATTGGCCATAATCTTGAATTCTTGAAGTGAGATGCACCTTTTTGAACGTAATTTAATCCAAGTGTTAGCAGTGTCCTTCATGAAATTTTTAACCCGTTAATTTGGCACCAGAATATACTGATAGTTGTGACTGATCCTACTTCAGGGATCAAACCGGTTGACTTGCTTTCCAATGTAAAATGTTGACTTGCATATTTGTTTATTTTGCGAAAATGTTACTGAGCTGAGTCCATGTTGCTGGTGCTGCAACTTTTGCTTTGATGCAGTGTCTTATTGATAATAAATTCATGGGACCAATCCAAAGACACAGCTCGCTCACAGCAGCCGCTCGCCCAGAGCTGCAAACCGAACGCGCTGCCAGTCGCGCCGCTCGCAGGTCCTTTGAAAAAACCTTGCGAGCAGGCAAGCGAGCTTTGAAAAAAACCTTGCGACCA